>PVKH010016787.1:0-15625 GCA_004027955.1 Chaetophractus vellerosus
AACGTTTTTAAGAAGTGACATTTTTAGGTTCCCTTTGACAAAACCCTCTGAACATATGTGGAACATAATCAAAATAACCGCCCACTACATCTCAAAACCAAATGTGGTTGAAGAAAAAGTCAAGGCCTATCCATTCTGAAATACATGACTGAAGACCTAGAGTTGCCTGATGTTTTGGAAGATGACAAAAGCATTGTTCAAAATATCCCAAGTGTTCACAGAATGCCAAGCAGCAGAGAGATGTTTTTCTAATTGAGGACATATTTCCTACCCCATCTATGGACGCTTCCTTAACAATTTCCAACTCCAAAACTTATGAGTTCATTTCCAACTTAAATACTTTTTAATAGAAGAAGTTACTTCCCATTTTTCACTTCTATAGAAAATTCTGACTTAGATTTTCCTAGAAAGCAAGGCTGGGAAGAGCCAAGAATAACGTAGAAATGGCAATGTCTAGAGCCAAGAGCCTTGCTCAAAACCTGATGGGATTGTGTAGCTGAACGGATTTTCTTTGTATTTGGAGGCCAGGGTAGGCTGAAGAATCCATGTAGGGTATGCATTTTGCAGCCCACTTGCCACATATATTTTCCTACTCTAAGTATACCAGGTGGGTACCTGTACTCTGCCAGCTCTTGACCTAGTGGTAATGGAAGAAAAGCCAGGTATTTTGGTGATTCAGAGATAGGCCATCACAAAGCAGGGCTAGGGCTTCTGGCATTAGGATTCTGAGCTTTTCTTGATGCTTGGTCCATGATTAACACACTAACGGGCAAAGGTTAACAAACTTCAATGTGCTGATACAATGGAATGTTATGGAGCTTTATTAATTATAACTGGGAAGAATACTTAGAAACTTACAAACTGTTTACAGAATAATTGGAAAATCATATTGCCGGGAGCAGAGGTGGCTGAAGTCGTTGGGCAACTCCCTCCCACACGGAAGTTTCCGGGTTTGGGTCCCGGTGCCTCCTAAAACAAAGAGGAGCACACAACAAACAGACACAGAGAGCAGACAGCAAGTGCAAGCAATGGTGGGTGGTGGTGGTGGTGGTGGTGGTGGTGGTGGTGAGAAGTAAATAAAATAAAAATAAAATATTTAAAAATATTATTTTAAAAAAATCATATTGCCAGTTAATAGGGCCACCATGATAATAGTTATGTAAAGTATATGCAAGAACTAGAAGGTAATATGCAAAAATGAAAAGTAAAGGTGGTTTATTTTGGGATGAATTTTTTTCTCCTTTTCAGGAACTTATTTAATGTAGCTCTATAACTTCTTCAATATGTAATTTTTTATATAAACTGTCCCGATACTTTTTTTTTAAAGATTTCTTTTTTTTTAAAGATTTATTTTTTATTCATTACATTCCCCTCCCCCCCCCTTCTGCTTGCTCTTGCTGTGTGTCCATTCTTGTGTTCCTCTCTGCCCACTTTGTCTTCCCCCGTTGCGGTGACGCGCCAAGACCGGTCACCGCGCAGGCGGCTTTGCCCCGCTTATGGGCGGCTTCTGCTTCCATTCACGGCCAGCTCCGCTTCAGTTCGCGGGTGGCTGGCTGCGCTCCATTCGCGGGCAACCTGCCCTGCCCGTGGTGGCTTTGCCCTGTCCGTGGCAGCTTTTTGCCCTGCCCACGGCAGCGCTGCCCACCCATGGCGGCTTGCCCTTCTCAAGGCGGTCTGCCCGCTAGGAGAGGTCCCTGGGAACCGAACCTGGGGCCTCCCATGTGGTATACCGGCACCCTATCCACTGGGCTATACGGCCGGCCCCAGTCCCCTGATACTTGGTGTGAAAAAGGTGAGTTTCTAAAATGTGTATACTGGGATTAGCATTGAGGCTGAAAGAGATGAATTGGGTGAAACTCATAAAGTCAACTTGGTAAAGTAATTCTAACTCATATGCATGACTGTAATAATCATCTTAAAAGAATAAAACTGCGTTAACTAATACCTTACTGAACTGCCACGGTGATCTTTTTTCCTGTATCTTTATTATGGGACCTCAGTATAATGAGGGAGAAACTATTAGAAAATACTAATAACACTCATTTAGCAGCTGGCAGATAAAGAAATTGGCTATATTCTATAACCACTCAGGAAATATTTTCTCCAAAGAAAAGTTAGATGAACTACAACTGAGTTAGAACGTAAGTATAGAATTTTGTGATTGAAAGAGAATTTAGAGATCACCTATTTTGATATTTTTACAAATAATGGAACCCAATTAGAATCCCGATATCAGAGCCAGCTGTAAGAGAAGACACTCTGTATTGAAGTCTGGGAGTTACGCCACCTCCCTTCAGCACCAGTTTGACTTACTGCCAGATTCCCCTTACTCCTTCTTCCACCCACTTAGGGATACTTGTTTGTTTCCTCCTGCTGCAACTGCCCTTGAGCACCTAACCCATCTTGGTCCTTCTGGTTCCTGATGTGGCCTGGCCTGGTTTCCACTGCTAAGTGGGAATCTGGATCTCCTGATACCCAGCCATGGTCTTTCTACTATATCTGATGGTTTTCAGACTGTCTGTGGATTCCCAGGACACAGTGGAACAGACTCTGTGGCTGACAAAGGGAAGTAGTATTTGAAGAGGGAGGTAGAACAAGAATCAGGATCTTTTAACCCTGGTGGGAGGGGAGAGGAGGGGAGGGGAAGGGAGGGAAGGGGAGGGGAGAGGAAGAGAGAAGAAGGCAGGGAGGAAGGAAACTACTACATGACTCCCTTCCTCAAATATATTTTCTTTTTTCAAAATAGTCTAAGCTTAAAGAGCTTATATCTTTTTATTTTGTATTTCAGAGGTGAAGACACTGAGATACACAAAGATAAGCATTTTAGAAAAGTTGCAAAACAATGGAGGCTGGATGGAGATGTAAAACTTCTGACTAGAAAGTGGGTGCTTAGCAACCAGGACCACAATGTTTCTGGTCTGGCCACATGATTGATTTTGTTTTTTCAAGCTCTGATAATTGCTGGAGACTATCTTGTGGTCTGAGTTAGTGATTCCCAGTGTGTCTTTGCATAGTTATTTTGTTCGACAGGCAGCAGTGAACTTTCTTTTCACTTCACCTCTATTTGAGGGGAGCACTTTGGACCACTTGCCAAGTCTTCTTGGACCAATGTAGAGCAATGGACCACAAGTTGTCAATAGCTGTTTTGGAAAGTAGAAGTCTACAACCTACAGCCTTCTTAATGGGAGGCTGTTGAATGGGCAAAGAAACTCTGACTACATAAAGATATAATAAAAAGAAATACATGTTGAAGTGATTTATGAGTGGGATATTCAACTATGAGATGAGAGAGAAGCATACGCTAATCATTTTGCTGGGAAAACGATGTTTTTAGACTCCACTCCAGATAAACTCACTCTTAATTTTCCTATGGAAAGAATGGAAAGACTGACACCTTACTGAATTTGGAAAGCCAACACCATGAAAGCAATAATGATACCATATCATGCACATTTCAGTCTTCTTCTGTGGCACACTCATGGCTATGGTTATTTTTCGAACTAACTTATACATTCAGAGAAACTAGCCCAGCAGCAGAATTTTTAAAGTGTTACTGTAAACAATAGTCAACTAAAAGACCTCGGTTAGGTTGGCAGATAGTGCCCGTGTCCGTGAAAGATCCTTGTCTGTTTGTGACTATCTTGTGTGTATTTAGTTATGTTTGATAACTTGAGTGCCCATCTGATTTAGCAGATGAAATCTTTTACTCCTTTAGTCATCATAAGACTTTAAACAGACTAATGTATCCCAGGAAATGGCCATTCTATTATCCAAGCTCAACCAGGAAATCGTCTTCCTTTGGGAAAGCTTCTGAGAGCTTGGACAGTGCATGGAAAATGGTTATGAAATGAGTTTCCCAGTTTCCTGTGGCCAGGTGGTCTTCTACAGCCCTGATTTCGGTGGGACCCTTGTTCTTCCCCTGTCCAGGGACGTTCTGTGGGGATGTTCCCCCTGGCCTCCGAGCACCCCCTGCCTTCTGAGATGTGGAGGCAGCAGCACTTCCTCCCGGCATTGTACAAGGCAGCCACCCTTCAATCATTTGGCTTCTTGGCTTGGCTTTTTGTGTGGGGGTGTGTTTTTCCTGTTTTCTAACTCACAGTTTGTTTGGTGGGGTGGGAATATTTTTGTCCAGATGGTCCCCATCCCAGGACATTTTGCAGTGTATCTGTGAGCCAGCAACCACCAGGGAATTTTAAATTTTTATTTTCTTTTTGATTCAAGAAGGTCCCTCGGTTTGCTCCATGTTGCCAAGTCTTCTTGTAAGTCTCGAGGCATGTTCCCTTTGCAAAACAACTCTCTCTGCAAACTCACATACACACACATGTACATGCTTACAGTTTTATTGGTTAAAAATGTAGTCTGTGGCATAATCTTTCAAAGGCGAACTGCTAAAAAGGGATGGCTTTTATCCCTTCAAAGAGGCTGGCAAAACTTCCCCCTTTTGTGGCTTTGCTTTTAAAGCAAAACCCTTGAACCTCAGAAACCCTTGTGGAGCCCATGTTCCCATATAGACGCTCCACAGCAGCTGATCACCAGGACACAACGTCCGCCTAACCACCTCCTGCCGCCTCATCCTAGAACAAACCTGAGTCCTTTAGAAACAAATCATGTGGAATAAGCCAGCTTGCAAATGAAAGCCCTGAGGTCTTTTGGAGGTGGCGTGACTTGTGTTTATAATGCTCCTTTCAAGCCACGCTGTAGCCCCCTTTGTCTCATTTTCTTCGTTACACAGTAGACATCTGCTCACAGCTGAAATGCCTAAAAGGAACTTGGTCCCTTTGGGCTTGGGGAGGGGAGATTGTGAGCAGGGGCTACTTCATCCAAATATTGCCTTCAAAACTCATTCCTTTGGTCTTTTGAAGAGCCATCTTTATTCTAACTTTCTTCAGCATAGCACTCCCCCCGCCCCCACCATTGTCTTCCAGTGTGCAGGATCTAAGTAAAGGATGTTGTGTTGGATGACTACTTCTGTTAAGGGCTTTTAAACACTTTAACATGTGGCATCATTGTTATAGCTGTCATTGCTGTCTTGGAATTTATTCTCAGCTCTGAGAAAGGCTTTTAGCCATGTGTCAGGCAGCACGTCAGCAGAAATTGCCAACAAGCATGATTTATATTCAGTCTTTTAGGGTTGAGAGAGTACTGCCTCAGGCTGCTTCATGTCTGAAGGAGGCTTGAGCCACATCTGCCCTTGGTCAGGCAAATCATTGTATTTAGAAAGAGAATAGACATTTTTGGGGGCATGTTCCTGGATCTGCTTTCCCTGATGGCAGAACGCTTCAGAAAGTGGTTTCCCCCTCTCATCCCACTGCCTCACTTTCCCCCCAATACTTGTGCCTATGTTTCCGTGCCCCCTGCCCCCTACCACCCTTAAGCATGCAATAGCATTTAGGGAAGGGTTGATCCTATTCAGGTTGCCCAACTCTAACTTAAAGTGAGACAGAATTGCTAAGATTTTCTTATACTGTGGGCATATTTATTGCAAGATAGTTTGTAAATAGAGGGTTGGATTAAGTAATATAGTGCATCACATTCAATGGAATGGTTCTTTTTTATCATTTTATTTTATTTTATTTTATTTTATTTTTTTAAAGATACTTAGATTACATAAATGTTACACAAAAGATATAGGGATTCCCATATGCCCCACTCCCCACACCTCCCACAACCTCCCACATGAACATCCATCATTAGCGTGGCACATTCATTATAATTGATAAACGCATCCTGAGGCTTTGCCATTAAGCATGGACCATAGTTCACCTTGTAGTCTACACTTTCCCCCACACAGTACTGCATGTTATGTGATGATATAAAATGGCCTCTATCTATCATTGCAAAGTCACTCAGGATGATTCTCAAGTCCCAAAAAAGCCCCTGTATTACAACTGCTTTTCTCTCTCCCTACCCTCAGAGCCTCTAATGGCCACTGGCTCCACATCAATGTTATAATTTCTTCCATTGCTAGAATCACAATAAGTCTATGGTGGAATACCATTAAGTCCACTCTAGTCCATAGCTCTTCCCCCATTCCCAAGGATTCTGGGATGGTGACTCCACCTCCAATTGAGATGGGGCTTATGTCCCATGGGGAAGATGAATGGGACTATCCTGCCTGCAGCTGCAGACTCTCTCTGTTCCTTCGGACAACTGTTGTCCATCATCATCTCCCTGCTAGTTGTCCTGGATGAGTCCAATGAGCAGTAGAGTAGGTGTTGCAACTCCGCTGAGGTTCCGGGCCCAGCTGGCACACGGACAGCCCAAAAACTTGAGTCTCTGGACGTACACGTACAAATTCCAGCACCAAATATAGGTTTAAATAGAAGGGACAGATGAGCCAGAATGGTTCTTTTTATTCAGTGGAATTTTTTGCAGACATTAAACATGATTTTCAAGTTTATCATTTGCCTGTTAATAAAAATTTGATCAGTAAACAAAATAAAACAAGTTATCAACTCAAATATCTATCAACTAATGAATGTATAAACATAATGTGGTATAGCTGTATAATGGAATATTATTCATCCACAAAAAAGAAATGAAGTACAGATGTATATTGCAACATGAATAAATCCTGAAAACATTTATCTAAGTGAAAGATCTCAGATAGAGAAGGCCATGTAATATATGATTCCATTTACATGAAATGTCTGGAATAGGCAGATACATAGAGGCAGAAAACAGATTCATAGTTGCCAAGGGGTAGAAGAGAATGGGGAATGACTGCTAATAGATATTGGATTTCTTATTGGGGTGATGAAAATGTCTTGAATTTTATGGTTGCAAAACTGCATATACTAAAAACCACTGAATTGTACACTTTAAAAGGGTAAGTTTTATGTTATGTGAGTTATTTCTCAATAAAGCTTTTAAAAAAATTAAAGGGACTATAAAAAAACAAGTTACCTAACTCCATATACTAATGATCTTATCTTGATAAAAACAAAACAGGTATAGGTGTACATTAATAAAGAGATTGCAGTGATGTAGTTATCTCTGTGGATGGAATTATGAGAATTTTGCATTTTCTTCTTCTGCTTACCTGTAATTTTTCTAATAAAAAATTATACTGGTTGACTCTGTAAGCTTTGAAGATGAATACCATTTTTAAAATTAGAAAAGAGGATAAAATGATGGGTGCTTTAAAAATGCATCTCTGTGTCCTAGAGGGATAGTGTGAACCTGGGAAGTGATTACTAAGATGGGAACCATAAAAATAGTGTACTATGAGTCAGAAAAGCCAATTCCTCTCCTTTACTTCCAATTTTTCCCACTCAGAAAATATTATCATATTAAACATATTGTTTTGAGTTCATAACAGCAATAATATGGGATAGGAAGTAATTGAACCTTTATTGAGTGCACCTGGTTGCCCTGACGTGTGAAAAAGCATGGCACTGTCAATGACCCTCACCAATGTCCTGGTTGGCTGGAGTTGGTACATTCATCATGTCCATTCACATTCTATCAGAGAGAATTAGTCATCTGGTTATACCTAACTGTTAGGAAGCCTGGTAAATAGAGCCCTGACTGGTTGGCCATGTGTCCTGCAAAAACCATGATTGCTTGGAAGAAGGGAAGAGTGGTGGGGGGAAACTAAACAGACTGCCATACCAGTTGTTTATTTTATTATTATTTTTTTTTACATACCCCTCCCCTCTTTCTGCTTGCTCTTACTGTGTGTCCATTCTTCTGTGTTTTTCTATGTCTGCTTCTTGTCTCCCCCCGTCTTTGCGGTGACACGCCGAGTTGGCCCTCCGCGGAGGTGGCTTGCTCCATTCATGGGTGGCTCCATTCCATTTTCACGGGCGGCTCCGCTCCATGTTTTGCGGGCAGCAGTACTCCGTGTTTTGCGGGCTTCCCGGCTTCCATGCTTTGCAGGCGGAAGCTCCGTGTTTAATGAGTGACTTTGCCATGCCCGTGGGGGCTCCGCCCTGCCTGTGGCGGCTTTTTGCCTTGCCCACGGTGACTTTGCCCCACCCACGGCGGCTTGCCTTTCTCAAGCCATCTGCCCGCTCGAAGAGGTCCCCGGGAACCGAACCCGGGGCCTCCCATGTGGTGTACCGGCGCCCTTAGCCACTGGGCTATACAGCCAGCCCAAGGTGTCCTTTCTATACAAAGAAATTCTGTCACCTTAAGTCCTTTAATAGTTCCTATATTAGTTAATATAATGATAGCTATTGAAGTATAATAAATCTCCAAATTTCAATTTCATAACAGAAAAAATTTTTTTCTTGCTCATGCAATAGAGTATATGGGTGCTTTGTGGGCAGCTTTTTCTGAGTCAGGAAACCAGGCTCCTTCCTTCTTTTGCCTCTACTATCTTTGAGTGCCCTGGATTCCTTTGCTTCTTGCTGGTAGATGGAGAAAGAGAGAACCTGAAGGACAGTGTAGGGGTTTCTATGGCCCAGGCCTGGAAGTAGAGAATGAAATCTCCACCCATAGCTCATTGGCCAGAATCCAGTCACATGATCACATCTAACTAAGGGAAGCTGGGAAATGCAGTCCAGCTGTAGTCTCTTACCAGGAGGAGAAGAAAGAAGGTTGGAGAACAATTAACCAGTCTATCACAACTCTATCTCAAAGGATATAAAGATTATCAAAGATACCAACATCCTTTTTGATTGGTTCCTATTTACTTCCTGAGCCTCATCTTGCCTCTTAAACACTATTCCATGTCAGGTCACTCAATCATAGGGATATCTGAGGTGTTGGTAGCACAATATTGTTTGGCAGTAGAGCAGTGGCTAGCAGTTATTCAAATCTTTTGATCTTCTTATCATGGGACCAACCAGCTTTTATCAATACTTTTCCCACCAAACAAAAAAATACAGGGTATTGTGAACACTGTTGTAAACCATGTTATATGTTCTGTGGTATGTGTTCCTTTGCATCCTAGAAAATTTAAAGACTAGAAGAGAAGAAATTTTTATTTATACACTTGGGAGTTTGGGGTACCTTCCTAAAGAGCTCCCTGGTCTTTGTTATCCTCTTATTTTCTTAGGTTGAAAATGGTTTATCTGTAATTACCTAAGATACTAGTTCCCAAACACTGGTAACTTATGAGGCACTTTGGGGATTGGTGAAAAAAGATGATTTCAGGGCCCCATTAGAGAATCTGATTTAATAAGGCTGGTGTGGTATCCAAAAACCTATATTTTTATGGTTCTGATGTAATGGTTCTTGGATCATAACTTGAGAAATACTAAACTAGCAGGTTAGAGAGTATAGGTTAGTGGACAAGAACACTATTTAGAGAAAGTTACTTGACCCTACTGCTGAATAGCTCTGCCATCTTGGGGAAGTTTCTTAAACTCTCTGAGTGGCTGGATGGGAATGAAACACCCTCAACAACTCAATGTCAATGAGATGCTGCCAGAAGTTCCTGTTAATGCTTACTTGCTTTGCTTCTTGGGGTCCTCCCAGCACCTTCAACAGTCTTGAACTGTTGCTGCAGCTGGATTCCCACACTCAATAGCTACAATATGTTTCTCAAGGAGGGGTAATGGGATCTGTCCATACATGAGGACTCAAAACCTGACTTTTAGAACCAGAAAAGCATTTAGAGTCAGTGAAGGAAGGAGTCAATGACCTGGTCTGTCATTTTCCTAAATTCCTTCTTTCAAGGCCAAGTCCTTGCAGAGAGGGTGTGATGAAGCTGCCAATATTTCAGCACAATCATGAACTGCAATAAAGAGGCAACAATACTCATAACATCAAAGGGAAGATCCTATTCTACTTTTTGATGACCCCATTCGATCTGGAATAGTGTTTCTTTGTGGTGCACCACCTGAGCCTTGACACACTGGAGCACATCCAGAGGCCAGTGAGCAAAAGGGCATGAGGTCTGGAAACAGTGTCCTATGAGAAAAGTTCAGTTAAATTGAGAAGTTTAATTTTCTGAAAAGAAGACTTGATGGTGAGTCAGGGTAGTAGGTCAAGAAAGGCATGGTAATTAATCTAAAAACTCAAGGTGGTAAAACATGTAAGTTGACCTAGACTTATTATTTGTTGCTGCAGAGGACAGAACTAGGAATTTACATAAAGCAGATCAGAGTAAAGGATGTTTCCATCCTCAGAAATGTCTTGCTGTGGGAAGAGCAGAGGCTGGTGACCAGATCTTGCGGAGGCTGTGAGCAATATTCCTCTACAGGAGATAGTTAAATTACATGGCCTACAAGGTCCCTCTTTATTGTAAGAGTCTGTGGTAGGGCTGAGGGTCTGGGTACCTTAATAGGATGCACCATGGTACCACTGTTCCTGCTGATCTTGTTGAAAATGTGTCAGGTAACTTTGGGCACATGGATTTCTGTGTTTCCGACTATTCCATAGAAAGAGTGCTATAAATAACCCAGTTTCCATGTTGCTTGTGAGGGACAACTTATAAAGAGAGTGGTTTTCATAAAGCATAACTTTATTCTACCCCAACTGAATTTGTTTGGTGGACCTTGTGTGTAATTGAGCAATATTTTCACTACCTTACTGTCACTAGAATATTGTTTCTAATTTCCACCTCCAAAAAGGAGAAAAGAATTATTAGGCATTGGGGTGAATTTTTGGTGTTACCATGGGTAGAGAAAGAGGAATGCCTGGATCCCACACTGGTCAAACATTCTTCTTTCTTGAGGTTCCTGAGATAGATAGATATACAAGGTACAATAGCAAATTGGAAACAAGATGTCTCTTTTTAAAAAGAAAAAGATGAGCTGGTGTTGTATACAACAATGTAGAGATCTTTGGTTAAAAAAGGAGCTAGATGACATTATATTAGGAATTGGGGTGTGATTTTCATGGTATTAAGATGTAGTACAGGGTGGTGGGTTAGAGACACACAAGACTCACTTCTCTCCCAGATTAGCTAAAAGACGGGGAGAAACAGCCTGAAAAAATGTTTTAGGGCTTAGGACACCAGGGGAAGGCTGGACACCACACAGAAAAGAGAGGGGCAAAGAAAAAGAAAGAGAATCTAAATGGGAAAACTCCATGAGTAAAAGCAGCAGTCACAGCTGCTGATGTCCATCCCCACATCCTCGAAACAGACAGTTTTGAGTTCTCTGGCCTCTGGCCTGAGGTTATGGACAGAGGGGGCTACAAGGGCCCACTTTCCCAGGAAAAGGGGGAGAGAGGGATGCAACCTGGGTCTGATTTAGCTTTTGGCCAACAAATTTGGTCTTCTGTATCCCATGAGCCCTTCCAGACCAGATGGGGCCACACAATTGCTTGCCCTGGGAGCTGGCAGGGGACAAAAGAGATCCAACCCTCTCAATCACCCTCCCTATGGACTGGGACTGGTTGTTGAGGTTGCAGAAGGGAGTGGGATTATTTCTTACCCTGGGAAAGGGAAGGAGCTGCTAGCAAAGGGAGGAGAATGGCACCTGTGAATGTTTGATTTGTGAAGCTCTGGATAGCAATGAGGCAAGATCCTCTGTCACATTGTTCTGGTTGGGGTTAAGGGTTTGAGCTGAGAGGTCTGTGAAGAGTGCCACATTCTGGCACACCAAGAAAGTACATGCAATGAAAATAAAAGTGAATAAATAAGAAAGGCTTTTGAGGGCCTGTACAGCCTCCCTCTCCAAGGCCCTTGGAAGCAGTTTGGCAACACATTACTGGGTCCATAGCCCAGAATTGAGAAAACTAAACAGGGACAATCCTAAGGAGCTGGAATGGGTTGAACCAAGATCAAAGAACAGCAGTAACATACAGCCTCCTACCACTAAATCTCTACACAAGAGAAAGAAATTGTGCATCAGAGCAAACTCACCATCGTAATCATATGCCTAGACATCAGCAAAAAATTACAAGCTATACTAAGAAAAAGGAAGATATGGCTCAAGCAAAGGAATATACCAAAGCCCTAGATGAAACACAGGATTTGAGACTACTAACCAACGAGGTTCATACAAATATCCTAAATCAAATCAATGAATTGAAAGACAATATGGTTAAAGAAATAAAGGACATACAGAAGACACTGGGCAAGTACAAAGAAGAATTTGAAAACCTTAACAGAAAAATAACTGAGCTTATGGGAATGAAAGATGCAAAAGTTGGAATTAAAAACACTTTAGAGGCACACAATAGAAGACCCAAAATCATAGAAGAAAGAATCAGTGGTGTTGAAGACAGAACAGCAGAAATTGAAAAGAGAGAAGAACAGAAAGAGAAAAGAATGGAAAAAATGGAACAGGGGTTCAGGAAGTTGAATGATAACATGAAGCATGACAACATATGTGTCACGAGAGTTTCAGAAGGAGAAGAGAAGGGAAAAGAGACAGAATGAGAATTCGAGGTAATAATGACTGAAAATTTCCAGACTCTCATGAAAGAAATGAATTTACATGTCCAAAAAGAGCAGCATACTCCAATTAGAATAAATCTGAATGGACCTACTGTAAGACACATACACTCAGAATGACAAATGTCAAGATAGAAAATTCTGAAAGCAGCAAGGGAGATGCAAACCATCACAAACAAGTGATGCCCCAGTAAGACTTAGTGTGGATTTCTCATCAGAAACCATGGAGGCGAGAAGACAGTGGTATGATATAGTTAGGATATTGAAAGAGAAAAAATTGCCAACCAAGAATTCTTTATCCAGCAAAATTGTCCTTTGAATATGAAGATGAGTTTAGACTATTCACAAATAAACAGAAACTAAGAGAGTTCATAAAAAAGAATCCAGCTTTGCAAGAAGTACTAAAGGGAGCCCTATGTCCAGAAAGGAAAAGACAGGTGAGAGAGGCTTGGAGGAGAGTGCAGAAGGGAAGACTATCAGAAAGGATAACCAAAAGGATAAAATGACAGACAAAAATAAGATATGACATATAAAAGTCAAAGAATAAAATGATGGAAGTAAATAATGCATTTACAGTAATATAATTGAATGCAAATAGATTAAATTCTGCAGTCAAAAGATATAGGCTGACAGAGGGGATGCTGTCTGCAGGAGACTCACCGTAGATGAAAGGATACAAATACATGGTGGCTAAACAACACACTCTTAAACTATTAGTGGGTCAAAGAAGAAATTGTAAGAGAAATTAGCAAATATCTCAGGATGAAGTAGAACAAGAGCACAACTTATCAAAATTTATGGGTACAGCAAAGACAGTGTAAGAGGGAAATTTATAGCCCTAAACACCTATATTAAAAAGAAGAAAGAGCTAAAAGTAAAGACCTAACTGAACACATGGAGGAACTAGAAAAAGAACAACAAACCATGGGCCGGCTCGATAGCCCAGTGGATAGGGCGCCGGCATACCACATGGGAGGCCCTGGGTTCAATTCCCGGGGACCTCTCCTAGCGGGCAGACCGCCTTGAGAATGGCAAGCCGCCACGGGTGGGCCAGAGCCGCCGTGGGCAGGGCAAGAAGCTGCCACGGACATGGCAAGAGCCGCCAAGGGCAGGGCAGGTCGCCCGGGGATGGAGCGCAGCCAGCCACCCGCGAACTGAAAGCCACCCATGAACAGACACAGAGACCGCCCACAAGCGGGGAAATCCGCGCCTGCGCAGTGACCACTCTCGGCGCGTCGCCGCAGCGGGGGGGAGGGGAGATATGTAATAAAATAAATAAAAATCTTTAAAAAAAAAAAAAGAACAACAAACCAATGCCAAAGCAAGCAGAAGGAAATAAATAATAAAGATCAGAGCAGAATTAAATGAAATTGAGAACAGAAAAACAATAAAGTCAACAAAACCAAATCTGGTTCTTTGAGAAGACCAATAAAATTGACAAACTCTTAGCTAGACTAACACACAAAAAAAGAGAGAAGATACAAATAAATAAAACCAGAAATGAAAGAGGGGACGTTAGGACTAACCCTACAAAAATCAAAAGGATCATAATAGTATATTATAAGAAAATGTAAGCAAAAAAATTAGACAACCTAGGTGAAATGGATAAATTCCTAGATACACACAAACAACCTACATTGACTCTACAAGAAATACAGGAACTCAACAAACCAATCACATTTAAAGAGATTGAATCAGTCATCAAGAATCTCCCAACAAAAAAATATCAGGACCAGATGGCTTCACAGATGAATTCTACCAAGCATTTCAAGAAGAACTAACACCATCCTGTTTAAACTCTTCCAAAAAATTGAAAAGGAGAGAAAATTACCCAACACATTTTATGAAGTCAATATCACCCTAATACCAAAGCCAAATGAAGATACTACAAGAAAAGAAAATTACAGACCAATCTCTTTAAAGAACAAAATGTAAAAATTCTCAACAAAATACTTGTAAATAGAATCCAATAACATATTAAAAGAATTATACATCACAAATGAGTGGGATTCATTCCTGGTATACAAGGGTGGTTCCACACAAGAAAATCAAATAATGTAATATACCACACAAGACACACATGATCATCTCAATTGATGCAGAAATGTATCAATGCATTCAACAAAATCCAGCATCCTCTTTTTTTAAATGAAAACACTTCAAAAGATAGTAATAGAAGGGAAATTCCTCAATATGATAAAGGGCATATATGAAAAACCCACAGCCAACATCGTACTCAGTGGGGAAAGGTTGAAAGCTTTCCCTCTAAGACTGGGAACAAGACAAGGATGCTCTCTGTCACCACTGTTATTAAACACTGTACTAGAAGTTCTAGCTAGAGCAGTTAGTCAAGAAAATAAAATAAAAGGCATCCAAAAGGAAAAGAGGAAGTAAAACTTTCACTATTCACAGATGACATGATCCTATTTTTAGAAAATTCTGAAATGTCTACAATAAAGCTACTTGGGCTAATAAATGAGTTCAGTAAACTGGCAGGATACAAGATGAACATGCAAAAATGGGTAATATTTCTGTACACTAGTATTGAACAATCTGAAGAGGAAAGCAGGGAAAAAATCCATTTACAATAGCAACAAAAAGACTCAAATACCTAGGAATCAACTTAACCAAAGATGTTAAGGACCTGTATTTAGGAAACTATAAAACAATGCTAAAAGAAATCAAAGAAGACCTAAACAAATGGAAAGACATTCCGTGTTCATGGATTGGAAGACTAAATATTGTGAAGATATAAATCTTACCCAAACTGATTTGTAGATTCAATGCAATACGAATCAAAATTCCAACAGCCACTTTAAAGATATAGAAAAGGCAATTGCCAAATTTATTTTGAAGGGAAAATGCACCCGAATAGCCAAAAACATCCTAAAAAAAAAAAAAAAAGAAAGAAAGAAAAAATAAAAAGAAGAGCAATATGCCTGATCTTAAAACATACTACAAAGCTACTGTGGTCAAAATGGCATGGTATTGACAGAAAGATAAAGACATTGATCAATGGAATTGAACTGAGAGTCCAGAAATAAACCCTCACCTTTGCAGCCAAATGGTTTTTGACAAACCTACCAACTCCATGTTACTGGGATGAAACAGTCCCTTTAATGAATGGTGCTGGGAGAACTGTATATCCATAACCGTTAAGAATGAAAGAGGACCCTTAGCTCACTCCCTATATAAAAATCAACTCAATATGGACCAAAGACCTAAATATAAAATCCAGGACCATAAAACTTCTAGAACATAATGTAGGAAAACATCTTCAAGAGCTGGTGGTATGTGAGAGTCTCTTAAACCCAAAGTTCAAACAATGAA
>PVKH010016789.1:0-15623 GCA_004027955.1 Chaetophractus vellerosus
TCAGTTTTAGAAAAAAGTACATATGGAAGTTAAAGGTCTAGAAATTGATTCCCTTCAGCTGCCCATTCCTATCTACTCCTTTGGAATGTCTTTGTGTTTCCCAAGATGTATATTCACCCAATTTGGAGACCGCTGGCCTAGGGAAGTCTCATAAGGATGGGGACCCTGGGTTTGATGGCCGAAATACGCATGATAGAGACTAAGGAACTTTGGACATTACCTCACGCCAGCTTTCCTGTCCACCTCCATTTTCCTTCTGTTCTGGTCTTAATCTTTCCCTACCCTGTACAGTGTTCTTTCTATTTATAGAACGGCCCCAAAGTAGGGCAGTATCTCAGTTGCTGTCATTCTACAGAATTCCTTTTACCTGGGTAGAGTGTTAGGTTTTTTAGACATTTGCTTGCCAGACAGAAATAGAGAGAAATTGTATCTTAGTTCTTGTGAAAAGGGTTCATTCTTTTTAATTCTCAGGAAGTCAAGGCTAATATAGAACCAAGATCCAGCATAACGACATCTCATCCCTTCTCATCTTGGTCTGCTCTGCATAAGAGAAGCTTTGTAAAAAGTTCCAAATTTTGACAGTACTAGGGCCCCCATTGTTCTTTTAAGTAGCACAGGAAAGTAATTAAAAACTGAGGCAGCATGTGCTGCCTGACTTGCCAGGTCCATGGCGCTGTGATTCTAGCGACTTGTATTAGGATAATTCAAGCGTGTGACCCCAATTTTATTTTTTTTTGTTATGGTCAAACTTTTACAACTTCTGTAAGGCAAAATTAAAAACTATATGTTGAAGAACTATACTTAGTTTTTTCTCCTTTGTAAGCAGAAAAATATTTTGTATATGTCAACTGGATTTTAAATTCTATTTCTCCTCTCATGGCTGGTATTAAATGTTGTTTTTGTAACTTCCTGCTTTGCAAAAGCTATTTTTGTGTATTGTGTTTTGTAGGGATCACGAGAGAACCAAGTTTTATTTCAAAAAGAAGAGTCCCATACCATGACCCACAGATTTCAAAATCTCTTGAGTGGAAAGGAGCTAACTCAGAGAATGGTGTGGTTGTATCTCCAGAATCTGAAGGCTCAGAAACATCAAAATCACAAGAGGCAGAACACGAAGAAAATGTTACCCAAGGAAAAGTTCTTACACTGGAAAGCTCCAGAGTTCCCAAGAGAACCAGATCTCACTCTGCGGACTCCAGATCTGAAGGGGCTTCAGACCTTGTAGAAAATAATGAGAATGTAATGGCAAACCATACACCCATTAAAGAAAATGCGGAACTGGAACGCTCGACCAAGCTTCTTTCCGAAAAAGTGGATAATGGGGTAGGCATATTCACAATATATTTCTTTTAAAAACTGTAGATTTCTGGTAGGATTCATCATCATTTCAATAATGTTACATTTTGTGATTAAAGTTTTTCCATTGTTGTTTTCCTGTCTACTTTATGTAAGAGGCTGTTACTTTAGTCATTGCGAATTAGTTCTATTCTTAAAGCTCTCTGTTTTGCATTGGTTATATTAAGATATCCCTTTATTGGGTGGAGAGCCTGCCTCTGGATTTTAGTCATCATTTATCGGCACCTGAGTCCTAAGGGAGAGATCAGGTTGAGGCAGAGAAGGGGAGTAGGCCATTACTTCTGGCAGGGGTGGTGAGCTGACTTCTACCTAGCCCCTTTTCAGTATCTTATCATGTACCAGCAGGAAAACAAACAGAATCTCAATTGACAGAATGCAAAAGGAAGGAGAGTTCTGGCTGGATCTCAAAGATCTTGCCGTTCTGCTCTCTTATGTCACAGCTGGCCTGTGGAAGGCCCTGAGAGCACTTAAGCAGGGCTGCAGGGACCCACGCAGGGATCTCACTACCTCCCACATTTCTTTCTCTACTCCACTGCTTCTTCCCCATTTCCTGTTCACTGCTGACTGGAACTACAGAGAGCATCTGTGGCTTTTTTTAGAAAGCCAGGGTGCACAGTAGAAGCCAGGAAGGTGCTGTGTGAGCCCAGTGGACAGGGTAAGGGTGGCCACAGAAGTGGTAGGTGGATAAGGCAAGATGCTGTTGTTTCTCAGTAATAGCTTTAGTCAGTAGGAGAGGACTGAGAGATGTATCTTTTTCTGGGATACATAATAATTCCTGGACAGTATTTAGGAATTTAAAGTAGTTTGATACTGTAAAAGAGATGATTTATATGTTGAAAAGTTTGAATAGAAATTTTTAATGGCTTTGAGTGGAAATTTTTTTTCCCCAACAGTTGGACAGACTTCTTCGGAAGAAAGCTGGATTGACTGTTGTTCCTTCACATCATACTTTGAGAAATTCTGAATATCAAAGGCAGTTTGTTTGGAAGACCCCTAAAGAAACTGCTCCAGTTTTTGCAGCCAATCAGGTAGTTTAATGGATGTAGTACGTATCATCATTTCATTTGCTATCTTGCTGCAGATTAATATAGAACTAAGAGATGAAAAAAGGAATTCAATATGTCCGTAGGCCTAGAGGTAAGTTCTAGAAAAGTGAAAGTGAGACTTTTGTTAAAACTACCCTGTAACTTATGACTTATAGTAGTAATATTATACTGTCCTAGGCTACTGATGATCACTGTTGGCAGATCCATCAAATATATTAAAAATCAGACAGGGTAATGAAAACTTGGGGGACTGGTAAGTTTTTGCATGCTGTGGGATTTTTTTATTTATTAATTTTTTACTAAATGAGTTTAATTCTAAAATGTTGTATTTAGTTGACTAGTATAGAAAATGTTTTCTGTCTTAGGTCATGAATGCTTTGGATATTTATTTTTATCAATTTAAAATATTTTCAAAGTAACATAAAATATATAATTTTGTCCTTGTATTCAAACATACAGTAGTAGCAATTGTCAGTTTTATATTAACAAAATTCAAAAGCTATAATGATAAGCTTATTGTGATACTAGATTTCATTGTACCCTTGCACAATTTGACTATCAGATGACCATAACTAATAAATCCTCCGTTGTTTTACCACTGTCATCTTCTGTACAGTTCTTAAGCTCTTAACTCTCATGTATGTTCCTAACCATACTCTCAGGCCTAGGTAGGAAATACTTCTACTAACTGCCTATGGCAATACAGTCTTTACTTTCTCCTCCTCTTTGTGTTTTTCTTTATAAACACACACACACACACACACCTTAACATGCATTCACATATTCTCACATTCATTTTCTCCTGTATCTCACATTCACTTGTATGCTTTATGTACCCCAAAAGACTGAGAGGATAATTAGAATCAGCAAGACAATATATCAGTTATCTTTTTAAATTTTTAAAATTTATTATACATCCCCCCCTTCTGCTTGTTCTTGCTGTGTTCATTTTTCTTTGCGTTCCTCTGTGTCTGCCTGTCTCCCCCCACTGAGGGGTCCCGCCGAGTCAGCTCACCAGCGTGGCAGCCCACCTGCTTGCGGGGGCTTGCCCTTGCTCGCGGGGGCTTGCCTTTTTGCCTGCGGGGGCTTGCCTTTTTGCCCGTGGGGGCTTGCTTTTGCCCGCGTTGGCTTGCCTTCTCAAGGCGGTCTGCCCACTTGAGGAGGCCCTGGGAACCGAACCCGGGGCCTCCCATGTGGTAAACCGGCACCCTACCAACTGGGCTACAGCCGGCCCCAATACATCAGTTATCTTGCATTAAGCTAATGATACTAGTCATCTTATAAATTGTGGCAGCTTTGGACATACTTACTTGTTATTCAGTCAATTAAAAAAATGTTAAAAATTAATATAATATTTTAGGAACATATGAAATAACATAAAGCGGTATGTATTCATGTCAACCTAGTAAACAGGACCAGCACTTCCTTTGCTTGCTTACAGGTGTCTTGCATAGTAAGTGTACTTAACAAAATTATTTACGACCTAGAAATTATGATTGTTTAGGTTTTGTAAAGGATTTATCTATAAGCTAGAGCTCATTCAAATCAAAGCCCTATTGTCAACTTTTACCTATGTCAAAGTATTGTGTAGAATTGTTATTTTATAAGGATCAGAGTACCATATAAAATAAATCATTACTGATGTTTTCACTAGTAGTTTTATTGCTTTCATTAGTGAGAGTTTCAAAGAATTTTTTTGGAAGCAAATACTCTGTTAGTTCAAAGCATATCAATTTCAGAATCTGAAGTGAAGAGCTCTCTGACAGAAGCTTTCAGTGCTGTTGATGAAGAACCTCTAATCTAAAGGAACTATTCAGTTCTATTTTGTTAAACACCTGTTTTCTGAAAAGATGTCTTTTATTAATACGTAAGGAAGTCAGATTACTTTTCCAGCAGGAATGTCTTTGAGGTTATACTGTACCAAAAAAGATATATCGTTTGGATTTGATCTGTATGCAGATGTGCTGTTCAGCATTATAAAGCAATTTGATATACATTATTTGATCTCCTTACCTTTTTCAATTATTTCCTTGTAAACAGTGGTGATACATCATAAAAATGGAAGCCATCTTGTGAAATATTACAAATAAAAGGAAACATTTAAAGATAGAAATGATACTTGCCTGTAATTCCTCGCCTTAAAAAAAACTAAAAATAAGCAACCAAAGGAAAAAAGCACTTTACAAGTTGAACATATCAGATATTCAGAATGTTAAGAATTTTCCTTTGTTGCAGGAAGAAAAAAATTCATGTAAGGAGGAAAAAACCTGTAGTGCTTTAAAAAACAGAGTTGCTTTTTAAAGACAAGACAGTTTTAACCAGTTACCTGATTATTAATGCACATATCATAGCTAATGTCTGTACTTATCCCATTACAAAGTGATAGGTGGAGGAATGGGGAGCTTTGGGAAGAAAAGATGAGACACAAGTATGGCTTATTATTATTATCATTGGCTTAAGCACTATTTGATTACAATAGCTATTATTCAGAACACAACAATGAGTATAGAAAGTTGACCTTTGGTTTTTAAATTGATAAGTGAAACGAAACTACAATCAATCATGGATAATGTTGCCTGTTTTATATCCTATAATTCAACTTTATGGCTGAGATTTTTTAAAGCAATTGAAGATCTAAGTTCTATATATTTAATAACAAAAAACTAAACTAAAGTAATTTTTGTTTTAAGGTTTTCCACAATAAAAGCAAATTTGTTCCACAATTCAAAGGTAACTCAATCATCCATGAAACTGAATACAAAAGAAATTTCAAGGGCTTATCTCCAGTGAAAGAACCGAAATTAAGAAATGATTTGAAAGAAAATGGCAATCTTGAAACTGCATTCCCTGAAATGAAGGTATTCACCAACTGTTAACCTTAAACAAAACAAAATCCCCATAATTTTAGACCCTCACATTTTCTTTCATTTACTACGACTTGAGTCTTTTTTTTTTTTTTAAAGCTAATTCATTCATTCATTTGTTCCTTAAATGTCACATGTGCATTGAGTACCTACTAGGAGCCAGGTACTGGATAGGTACTGAGAGTTCAAGAATAACAAACACACTAAGCTCCAGCAGCTCTTGGGCTAGTGGGGTGTCAGACATGTAAGTAACTAAATGTAATGGAGTGTGATGAATGCTTAGCTTTACAGCGGGTGAGTGTACAGTGGAATGTCAAATGATTGCCTTACGGTAATGTGAACTCCAGGAGTGCAATAGTGATGGAAACACATATTTTAAATTAAATAATGGAAATTAAACATACACACATGCACACATGTATTTTTAAGTAAAGCTTTAGCATGCCAGTGTAATTCACGATTTGCTTCAGGTGATAGAAACACCTGCTTTTCTGTGAAATTATAGCCATTTAGTTTGCAGCCTCAGGCTAGAATCATTGTAAATTATAGGTAAATGGTGTATAAATACTATTTTTGGATGACCTGGAATGTTGATACCTGATACTTTATGTATCCTAAAAATAGAAAGTGTATGATTCATACATACATGGATTTTTTTTTCTTTTGTACGTATGACATTCTTGGGGAGAAGAAAAGAGCTGTTAACTTTTTCAGTAAAACAATGTGGTAACTTACTTACAGGGACCCTACTTTTAATCACTGTAACACAATTAAATGTAATTTTAGAATACCGGGGCAAATACTGATCAATAGGTAGTAACATCAAGTTTGTTAATATTCTAGTGTTTTTTTTCCCCTAGCCAAGGATCTAAAATATTTATTGTTAGAAAATGAAGCTATATCCTGAGCTACACTTCAAAAACAACTAACCAGATATACGGTTTTACAACTTGCTTGTTGATTTCTTGATTTTTTCCTTGATTAATGCTATATTTTTAGTAGTTAAAGCTTACTCCCAAAAACAGAAAGGTAATACAGTATCTGAGTGTAACCTTATAACATGTTTTCACTTTAATGTATATTTTAAGTGTAAAAAGTTTAAATTGTCTCCATTTTAGTGTAATAAAAAAGGTGATCCTTTAAAATCAGAAGCAGAGATGGAATCAAAAGACTCAAACCAGCCAAAAAAAAAACTTATTCCTTGGAGACATCAAAGGCTTGGGTATGTATTTCATAAGAAAAATATGGTATTTAGATGATCAACATGGCAGACTATTTACTCTCATTTCATTTCTATTAGGAAGGTGAATTCTGAATATAGAGCAAAATTTCTGAGCCCAGCTCAGTATTTATATAAAGCTGGGTCTTGGACACATGTAAAGGAAAACATGCCAAATCAGGTGAGTGTTTACAAGTTCAGAAAGCCCACATTTTCTTTCAGGCTGTATAATAGCTTAACTTCAAAAGAAGTTTCATTTAGTAATAGAGAAAACAATTTAAATATCTGTCATAAAGTAATAGCACTAAAAGTAACAGGAATTTAAAGTTATATGTGTTAGGATGTAATTTATTTATTTAATTTTTTATACCACTGGCTTCTTAGACATTAATATTTATTATTATTAAACTCTTTAAAGTTAAAAACAGTTTTTACAATCAATTTTCTGTGTTAATAAACTCAGTTTATGGAATTGTAGTATTTTATATTTGACTACTTTATAACACGTAGACCTGCAGTCTCCTGACTGAAGATTAATTTTCAAGATTAGATCATTTGATAGTGGCACCCTCTAGCCATGTGTACTGTTACCATGTGTAAGAAAAAGGAAGTGTCAGGCTGCACTGTTAGAGATATCCGGGAGAAATTCTGGGGAGCTAAAGAAAGATTTGAGGAAAACGGTATTCCTAGAGTTTGGAAGTACTAGTTTAGTAACTAGCCTCCTAAAGTCAAAGGGTGAACAGTGGAACTTTTTTAGTTATTGTAGAATCAGTATCTTTTAACCATATCTTGACAGTTCTCTGCTTTTTCTGTGTGGCTAAGATAAATGAAAACATTTTAGTTTAGATTAGACATCAGTAAATGCCCCCCTCTCCATCTCTTTCTGCTCCCCCCAAACCCATGTTATTGTAAGGAGAGGGGTAGTTTGGTGGGAGGTGAATCTTTTATTTAGCTCAGTACTTAAAACCGTAGCCAACAGTTATCTGTTATCAGGCCCTGGGGTGAGGTGCTGGCCCTGAGCTGTTGGTGTTTTGGGCTGGTGAGTCCCATGTTCCATGGGTTGTTTCGGGAGGTTTCTTGATTTCTTCCACTGTGGCTTCTCTTGGTGCTCTTTACTTCTCTACCCGAGCACAGCTCAGAGGAAGCACAGGCAGAGTAAAGGACAAAGCTTGAAGGGGTTCATGCTAGTAAAGTCAAATTGAAAATATGAGGATCAAGAGCAGCCATGATGGAAGAAAGGAATCAAGGCAGGTGAACTCTCCAGCAGCTTATAACCATCCCACACCTTGGTGAGGAGCTCTGTGTCTGGGGAGTGTGATGGGGTGTGAGGAAAAGCCAGGGGCAAAGGGGAGGACACAGAGTGTGGCCATAGAGGGCTGGTGTGACAACGAACAGCATCAGCCCCTGGCCTGTGGCACTTAGGCACTTCACTAGGTTGGTGTCATGAGGAACTCCTGGTTTTGGAAAAGTTGTCTCTTAATCTCTGAGACTTCTATAAATTAAGATGACTTGGTATTTAGGCCTCAGAACTAAACATTTAATGACTGACAGTATTGTTAAGGTGAAATTCTTTCCTCTGTCCTGGTAGGAAACATTTTTGCTCTTGTTAGTGTAAGATATTTTTTCAAGTTTTATTCATTTCATAATTTGGTATAGTGACTATTTGTGTGTTTGCTTTATTAACTGCTATTGGTGGTTGTAAATATTTAAATTAATAGTACAGTTTTCCCTATGCTCTTTGGGCAAAATAATTTAAAAAGTAAATTAGAGTTAGAAAAATAATTTTTAGCTAAGAAGTCAGTGATTACTGATAGTAATAACAATTTTAGTTGGCCAAGCTATAGACACTTAATTTGGGCCATGTTTTACTTAAATCTTAGATTTTTTTTTTTTTTTAACTGGAAGACATTTACTGTATGTAGCTGATTATTCAGTACCTGAAGTTAAGGTACTTCTCCAAATGAGGGAGGATCCATTGAAAAAAGGTTTTAACCTACTTTCATATATACCTTTTTAATGACAGAGTTGTTTACTTTTATATGTCATTTATTAACATATATACAATTAGAATTACAAATAAAGTAAAAATTAATTGGTAAATACAGATTTTTTCCCCCACTCATAACATTTCAGGAAGGATTATTTTTCAAACTCTTCAAATACACTTTTGACATCAGTGGCTTTGTTATCATTAAGAATACGAACTCCCTTTATGAGTCATGTTACAGTTTTCTGTCATCTTCATTTTATATAATCTTCATTTTTTCTGTATTGTTTGGAATATTGTACTTTTCAAATCTATTTATAGACTAGTCCTAAGTCCCAGGTACCCACTCATAACATTGGGATGAATATATATTTGTCATTTCCATAATTTGCCTTTAAATGAAAGAAAAGCACTTCTGTAAGACAGTATTCATATATCCTTCTAATGCTACTATTCCATCTTTATAGTAGAAAATATTATAGAGTTTTTCAAGAATAAATAAAGATTATTTTAAACAAAATTTAGTGGTAAAGTTGCAACTTAATTTTTTTTTCATGTTGTAGAATTTTATTTAGGGAAGCCAGCAGGTGGCAGTATGATGTATAAAATGAAAGGGTTTCAGAGGGGTATAAAGCTCCTTTTCATGTTTTTTCACATATATTATTCATATATTATTTTCATACTAGGGAATTCAGATCACCTTAAAGTTCGACAGAATGTTATTTTTTATATTCTGTCACTTGGTTGAACATTACAATTATTATTTTGTAGGATATTGTTTTAAATTAAATATTTAGTATATTTTTACAAAGTTGAGGTTTACTGATTCCAAGAAAGTGTTAAGGATTTTGGAGAGAGAAGCCTCATAAGCCCCTCAGTGGGGGTTTCTCTAGTAGTAACAGTTGTATATAAAGGCAAGAAATAAAGCGTGGTTTAGGGGTTTCTGGCATGTCACTACTCTTCCAGATGTGGAGAAATTGGATAGTAATTAGGTTACCTGTCATCAACAGTATTCCACCTGTGCAAGAGAGTGGCTGGTTTTCAAGGTAATATTAAGAGATCTTGGACACTGAATTGAAAATTACTAAAAGTACTAAAAATATTGATTGATAAATTTGGCATATATTTAGAAAGAAAATAATAAGGTATTTCATTGATTCCCATTAATATTCAATTATGGCCTTATTAACCTGTCATTAAGTGTGTTTCTATATTCCTCCCCTTAGGATGCTCTAAATGCCATGTGGTATGCAGAGGTTGGTTACTTTTGAGTTTTAAAAATTGTAATAATGCATAAAGTAATTTCATTTGGAGTAAGAAGTCGGTGTCAGTATCTTTCTTAGTTGCTACAGATTTCTCCCTGCCTGCTGGCTTGAAATAAAATAACTGCATCATGCTTTAGCTTGACTCTTAATTTCTGCTTAAAAATGCATATAGTCAGGTGAATGTATGTGGCTATTTATGCCTTCCTTTCTCCTTGTTCACTGGCTGTATTTGTGCAGTGTCTTTTGTTATGCTACGTGGTGATATTTGCAAAGGAGCATTTACAGTAATGCATGATGCCTGAACTCTCCTGCATAGGTTAAAGAACTCCGAGAGAAGGCTGAGTTTTATAGGAAACGAGTTCAGGGCACACATTTTTCTCGGGACCATTTGAATCAGCTTCTCTCTGATAACAACTACTGCTGGGATGTCTCCTCCACCACAAGCTCGGAAGGAACCATTAGTAGCAACATCAGAGCTCTCGATCTTGCTGGGTGAGATATTCTTTGTGGATGGTGAAAAAGTATGTTGTAGCTTATAACACATCATGGAATTATATGGGAAAATGACAAGATTGCTCAAAACTTGTCTTCTAGTTAAATGGAAATGTGCCAGCCATTTATTAAGTTTTGTTATTTTTAGTTATTCTCTGAAAAACAAAGCTATCCAAACTTGTTGTATGCACTTTAATGTATAATGTAAACCTAGAAGGCTGGATTTTATAATATTCCTTGTTAACAACTAAGGGAAGAATAGTATGATTATACAGTAGATGCAAAAGCACTTTAAAAAAGAAAGAGAAAGGAAAAAGCAACAACAAAAACTCTAAGTTATTAGTGCATATTTCTTGTTATTCATTAATAGGTTTTACTACTAATACAAAATTTAGGCCCTGATTTTATGGGAGAATTCTCTGTTGTTTGGGTTTTAGAGTGAATGTGATTTAACTATTTGTAAGAGAAATAGCACTATGATTTGTAGCAAATAAGATAGTTCTTAGGTGTTACAGTATATTAATGTAGATGTGCATACCAAATTAACCTAGCAGTTCTAAGTGACATCTGATTTTTAAAAGTTTATCACAAAATCTATTCTTTTCTTTATTAGTATCCCAAAAAGATGAATCTATCTAAAGTAAAAATTTAAATCAGCTTATTTGATCACAACTATGTTTGAGTTTCTGCACAAAACCCCAATTGAGTAACCAAACAAATTTGACCATGTGGGATCCTAGTTTATGTGTGTAAATACCAGTTTAGGGGTAAGTATGAGTTTTGTCAGCATAGGTGCTGGAATGTGTCATGTGTGAAGGTAGGAGTGAGAGGAGATAAATATATTTTGCTTTGAAATATTAATAGAGACTCTAAATTGTAACTTTCATTTATTATACTGTTACATCTTAATTAGATTTCTTTCTTCAATATCTGGGACAAGGCAATAAATATCTCTGGGAAAATTATTTGTGGAGAGTTGAACAAGGGAATGATAGACTCACTAATTACTATAAACTAGAAAACTCAAACTATTCAAGATTCAAATAAATCTTGATTTATTATGCAGAGATCCAACGAGCCATAAGACCTTGCAGAAATGTCATTCTGCAAAACCAGAAGAAAAAAGTCCTGTCTTGGAAGAACAGCCACAGAAAAATACCACGGAGAAAATGGGGATGTCAGGTGCTCCCACCATACCTGTTAGAAGACGGCTGGCTTGGGATGAAGATACCAGTGAAGACATAGAAAAACAGCCAAGAGGGAAGGAAGACAATGAGGAAAATGAAAGGGGCAAGCAGTTTTATATAGAAGAGGTAGAGAAGTTGGAAGAAAGTGAAAAATCCAAGGCAGACAAGATAAAAGAAGGGTGAGTTTTAAAATTAATCATTATATAGGACTATTATTGTACATGATTAATCTGTAGTTTGTTTTGTCATTAAGTTCAGTTGTTTACATTTTTGGTTTTGTGACTAATAAAAGTAGATTTTACTTAATTGTAATGAAGTAGGCATTTATGGTCTATAATTTGATTCATTCAGGTATTTGAGCCACCACTAATTGCTAATTAACACTTGAACACTGAGCTATCTGAGGATGAATTAGTTAGTTGTTTTCATTTATGTTCTTCTAAGTATGATTCACTAAATTTGTACATATGCCTGGAAAATTGCTTCCTTTATGATTTAAAAAATTGCTGAAGTTCTTTAATATCAGATGGGTATGCCAAAAAAGAAAAGGTAGTGTTATGTAACATTGAAAAAACTGTTTTTTGCAAATAGCTAATTCCTGTTGATTTATATGCAAGTGTGCTTTGGAGATTGGTTCTCTACCATTGATAATGGTGCTTTCTGTCCACAGTCCAAATCCCTTATCATTCATTCTTGGTTTTTGAGGCTCTGATTTAACAGGAGAGTTCTCTACTCTTTTATTGCTGACTTGCAGTGATCTTACCTCTTTTCCAGTTCTTGGTGACTCTTAACCAGGTGTGGATTTGATTGTATTTTTTTTCAGAAACAAATGGCCTTCTAAGTTTTATACTTTATTATTGTTTGATGATGCCACAGTATTTTTGCTCATATTTTCTGGAGGAAAAGCTGCATAATAGACTGTTTCAACTTGCAGGTCAGAGTTGTCTTCTCTGTCCTCAAGAAAAGAAGGCAGGCTTCCTACTCCGAAGCTGAGAGAAATCGGTGGAGCTCAAAGGACTCATCACGATCTTACCACTCCAGCTGTTGGTAATAGGCAATCACTGTGCAGTTCTTATTTAATCTTTTTCTGCATGATAATTTAGTTTAATTGAAACCTGTCATCTTACCCATTTTTCTAGGTGGTGCTGTTTTAGTGTCTCCATCTAAAGTGAAGCCTCCAGTTCCAGAACAGAGGAAAAAAATGTCCCCTCAGGATGGCTTAGACATGTCAAAGAATGATTTTAGTAAGGTAAATATTTATATTTTGGGGGGAAAGTGTTTATTTTAGTATCATGTAGTAAATGGATAGGTCCAGATTTTAGGAAATTTTGTTTATTGTATGTGAGGACGATAATTAACCTACTTTTATTATAGCAAAAGTATTGAATTACTTTTTCTAGTCGTGGCATTGCATCTGCTGATACACTGTCAAATCTTATCAGTAGTAGTCCAATAGGAGGAGAGAAGAAAAACAGTAATGCTTATTGAACCTCTATTATATGGCATGCATGGTATTCTGTACATTCATTCAACACATTTTTATTTTATTCCACCCATGTTCAAGGCACTCTTTTAGGCACTGGAGATAAATCTGAACAAAACAGACAAAATCCTGGTCCTCATTAAACTTACATTCTAGTGGAGGAGAGAGACAATAAACAAGATAACTAGGTAAAATAGATAGTATTTTAGATAATGATAAACTAAGGAGAAGAATAAAGCAGGAGAAGTTAAGAAATGGCCAGGGAAGTCCTTACTGGGAGGTAGGCATTTGAGCAGAATCTGAAGGATGTGAGGAGTTAACTCATGCATATCTGAGAAGGCATACTGGGCAGAGAGAACAGCAAGTGCAAAGTCCATGAGGTGAGAGGGTGCCTGATTTCCTTGAGAAACAGCCAGGAGGGCTAAAGCAGAGAGCGAGAGAGGGCTAGTAGAATAGATGTTGAGTTCAGAGGTGTATTAGAGTGCTAAGTTGTGTAGAGCCTTGTCAGTCATAGCAAAGACTTTGAATATTATTCTGAATGACATGGGAAGCCTTTGGGGGAGCAGAGAGGAGTGACATGATTTCACTTAGACTTTTTTCAAGGTTACTCACGCTGCTGTGTTGAGAATGGACAGTAGAGTAAGCAAGAGCTGGGGTGGGAAACCAGTTAAGAATATTACACTATTCAGGCAACAGGTAATGGTTGCTTGGATGATGAGAAGGTCATGTGATGAAGTCTATTTATGGATATACTTTGAAGTTATAGCTGACAAAATTTGCTAATGGGTAAGATATGGGGTGGAGGAGAGAAGACTCAAGGATGTCTCAAGACTTTTGGCCTGAGCAGCAAGAATTGAGTCGCCATTTAACTGAAATGGGGAAGAGGATGTGAAGAAAAGATTTATCAGAGAAGATGAGAAGTTATGTTTTGGATCCATTAAATTTGAGGATCTTATTTGACTTACTAGTAGACATGTTGAGCAGGGAGTTGACTGTATGAGTTTGGAGTACAGGGGAGTGGTTGGACTGCAGATGTAGATTTGAGACTCTTCAACATTAGGTGGTGCAGGTATTTAAATTTTTGAGAACAGAAGAGATTGTTAAGGGAGTGGGTATAGACAGAGAAGGTTGGGAGTAGATAGGTCTGAGCCCCAGTGCTTTGATATTGCAGAGTTGAGGAGTAACCACCAAAGGAGGAACAGCTAGTGAGGTAGAAGGAGACAGGAGACTGTTGTCCTTAAAGTGTCAGAAAGAAGGGAATGTCAATGCTACTGAGGGATCAGTAAGGTCTGAGAATTGCTAATTGGATCTAGTGACATGGAGGTCAATGGTGACTTTGACAAAGGTCACTTTTGGTGGAGGGGTGGGATAAAGCCTAAATGCTAGTAGGTTCAAGAGAAAAGCTGAAAAGAGTTGTAGACAACCGTTACAGACACTTCTTTTAAGTTGAGTTTTCCCAAGAAAGGAAGCTGAGTAATGGAGTGATAATTGGAAGACATGACATCAAGATGGAAGAGATAACAGCATATTTGTATGTTGATAAGAACGATTTCCTAGAGGGGGAAATATTGATGATGCAGGAGCAGGAGTGAAAATTGTTGGGGAGATGTTCTTGAGCAGAAGAAAGGGCATAGGACCCGGTGGAGAAGTGGCAGGGTTGGCCTTAGGTGCTCTGACAGTTCATTGTTACAGGAAAGAGGCAGAGAGAGCAGATGTGGCTCTGTCTGTTGGGCATTCCCCTCATGTGGGAGGTCCTGGGTTCAGTTCCCTGTGCCTTCTGGAGAAGACAAGCAAACAATGAGTAGACAGATGAGTGACCCACTTGGGAGAAGAGGGGGATAAATAAAGAAAAATAAAGTAAATTGAAAAAAAAAGAGGGAGGCAGAATACATGGATGATATTACGATATGGTGGGAGCTTTAGGAAAGCCTCTACTGATTGCTTCTTGGTGACAAAACAAAGCAAGAACTTAGCTGAGAGTGAGGCTGGGAAGGTGTTGGAGGTTTGGTGAAAGAAAAGAAATAAAGAAGGTATGAAGTAGTGTTCTCAGAGTGGGAGAGTGAGTGGGCCAGGGAGATGTGGAATGATTGCAGGGCAGTGTCAAGGGGCCATTTTAGATTAGTAGGCATGAATATGATGGGTTGTGTGTTTTTCTCCAGGTGTGTTTTGCTGCCGAGATGCAGAATAGGCAGAAAGTTGGATTTAACTGGAGTTCGTGTTTTGTCAAGGAAATAAGACAAAGTGAGGAAGAGGGTAGGGGATTTAAGGTATATGGAAGGTGAAGGAAGTGACTATAATGATTGGCCATAGAAGGTGAGTTGGTAAGGGAGGGGAAATAGGACTTGAGAATGTAGGGTGCAGTGAAAAGGTGACAGGATCAATGAATGGAAAGTCTTAGTAGATTTAAAGACTTGTTGGAGTTGTGGTACATGAGGGGGTTTAGTTTTAAAATAAGCAGATGGTGGTCAGAAATGGAGATTATGGAGAGACTGCAGTTATCAGTAATGAAAAGGTTTCACATGCGATCATGGGAGTAAGTGGCTTAAGTGGGATAGAGAACAAGATTATTAAAAGGGAGGAGGTCAAGGAATTGAGATCATCTGTGTAGATAATTGAGCTCACCAAGACTTATGCCAGTCTCACATTGGAAAAGGGACTGGAATCTTCAGGGGATGGGAGGAGTGACCCAGTGGTTGGTAGATGACTGCAAAAGGAGAGGAATGG
>PVKH010016790.1:0-15623 GCA_004027955.1 Chaetophractus vellerosus
ATTTTTTTTTTGTGTTCTTCTATGTCTGCTTTTTGTGTCCCCCCATTGTGGCGACACGCTAAGTCGGCTCACCGTGCAGGCGGCTTGCCCTGCTCGCGGGCGGCTCTGTACCATTTCGTGGGTGGCTCAGCTCCGTTTTTCGCAGGCAGCTCGGCTCCGTTCGTGGGCGACTTGCCCTGTCCGTGGAGGCTTTGCCCTGCCCGTGGTGGCTTTTTTGCCCTGCCCACGGTGGCTCTGCCCCACCCACGGCGGCTTGCCCCCTCAAGGCGGTCTGCCTGCTTGGAGAGGTCCCTGGGAACCGAACCCGGGGCCTCCCATGTGGTATACCGGCACCCTATCCACTGGGCTACAGCCGGCCACTGTATATTGATTTCACTACAGTCTCATGGTTCTCAGACTCTACTGGGTTTTCACTGCTGCCTTTAATCGTTCCATGCTTCCTAAGTCAATTCTCTTTCTAGTTCTCTAGAGAAGCTTTTTCATGTCTTCTTCACTCTCCTTAAATGTTTGACCTTCACAGGTTGAGCATATGACCTTGCTTCCTACTTCACAGAGGAAGTAGAAGCCAAAGATGTTAACACCTTCCCCTCTTAACTTTCTGCCACCAAACCTACAAATTTACCTATATCCACCTCCATGCCTTCCTCCTTCCCTTCTATTATTATAGAAGAGGGACCTCTCCTCTGGGTTCATCCTTATATTTGTCCTTTGGAGTCTATCTCATCCCAGCTCCTTAGTGGCTGGTCTTGATCAATTTTTCCCTCTCTCTTCTCTGTGTATTCACCCTGTCCCTCTTTCTTTGGCCTCTTCCTATCAGCATTCCTTCCTTCCATCCTGAATATTCAGTTCCTTTCTGGCTTTTATGGCACTTCTTAGCCACTGCTTTCTCTTTAAAGAGACATATAAATGTGCTATTTTCTTCTTTACTTTCCACTCTCTATTCTTCCCACCACAATCCGACTTCTGCCCTTATCACACTACTGAAACTGCTCTCAACAAGATCACCAATGACTGTTTTATTGCTGAATCCAACAGAAAATTTTAAGCTATTATCTTCCTTGACCTCTCTGCAGTAGTTGGCACTGTTGTTCCTCCCCTACCTATTGAAAGATCTTCCCCTGGGCCTCCATGCCAACATGCAACAGCTGGATTCCTTTTGCCTCTTCAGGCTTCTTCATAAGCTTCTCTTCCTCTGCTCACTCTTAAATATTAGAATGGGTTCTCTCCTGGATCCTCTCCTCGCCCCACTGTTTCGTGCTTCCAAGGCCATGTTAGCATTTCATGCTTGGTGTGGGTACACTGAAGTAGAACTGGAGGGTAGGATGCAGAGTCTGTGATGGGGAGCAGTGGAAAAGAGGTTGGCCAGGTGTGGAGATGGCATAAGATGCAGACAATGAGAAGCCAGGGAAAAAGAGGTTTTTTTTTTTTTTTAATTAATTAATTTTTTAAAAAGATACATCGATTACATAAATGTTACACAAAAATTTTAGGGGTACCCATATGCCCCACCTCCCACACCTCCCACAACCTCCCACATATACCTTCTTCATTAGTGTGGCACATCACCTGCAATAGATATACACGTTTTGGGGCTTTGCCACTTTGACATGCTGTAGCTGGCAACAGGTGAACAAGCATTGGGTCAAGATGGTTTGTATTGAGGATATTGGAGGCCAGAATCTTCTCTCCCCAGCACAAAGTATGTGGACTCAGTGAGGTCTCTCACTAGAAGAGACCAGGTTATAGAATGTTGAGGACTAAGTGTCAGAGATTGGTGATGGAACTGACCTTATTTGGAAACAGTTTCTCTTGGTTTCTCTGTACAGTAGTAGTAGTAAGGAAATAAAGGCAAAAAGCTTATTCACTGAAAGTCTGGTCATTCTTTGAACAATCTTTGTGCTTCTGAGTTTTTGGACATGTCCCTCAAAAATTCTGGAATACCTTTTATTTCCAGGTTAAAAAATATGATATACTTTATTTTTGTCCCCTAGAAAAGGCAGAGAGCAGCCCTTGGGGATTATAATGATGCCATTTGTACTGTGCTTTCTTGTAGTTAAAACCATGTCAGCCATTCTGACCCCTGATGGGATTTATGGTGGCTTAGATCTCAGTTGGAGAAATGAGTTTCAGGCAGTAGACAGAAGGGAAAAGTTCTCAGACTTGGAGTGTATTATTTTAGCAAAATGGGGAGAAAATTCACTTGAGCCTTTTTCTCTTTTTTATCTGTAAAATCTTTCCATAGTCTATTCCCTCTGTAAGCGGATCTGCCAGGGTTCCCTTGCATGGGACACTGGGTGGCTCTGTTCTTAATAATATAAGCTCCGGTGATGCATGGGTCTCCTACTGTGAGCCAGCTCCTTACGTACCCGCACTCTGTTCCTCTCTCCAACCCTTACAAGTCAGGGCTCTAATTTACAGATAAAGAAACTGTGGCTTAAATAAGTTGAGTCACTGTGACAATGGCACATGCTTAGAATGCCATAGAGATTGGAGCTCAGGTCTGCCCAGCTCCACTACAAAGCACCTCATAAGGGTGGAGCAGGCAGAGAATCCGGAGGAAAAAAAAAGATTAAAATTCTGTTTCTGTTTGTCCAAAGAGCATTCAGTCAAATCAGTGGGTCTGACCGTGATCTTCAGTTAAGGTGCTGGCTCAGGGACAAGAATGGTTGGGATGAAGACTTTAGTTAAATGCATGCCTTGTTGCTAAGGCTAAAAAGATCACCAAGGAGGGTCCCCAGCAGCAGCTTAGTTTAGAGCCAGCTTGCCTCTACTTTTGAGCCTTCTAATCACCACTGGATATCCTTAAATTTGAAGTTTCTTGTCCTTCCTTTGTAACCAAGCCAAATCTCTCTCAGATGCCTCCATGTAGATTGAAGCCAATACTCTAAGTTTTCCAGATTAGGAGAGAACAAACTAATATTTATTGACATAGCACATTCAGGAACTTCATACACTTAAAATTTTTAAAAATCCTTTTAGAGATTAAGATACAGAAACTCTCTGTTCAGTTTAACTAAGGTTTTGTGGCTTTTAAGAGTGAATCAAAAAAAAAAAAAAAAAAAAGAGTGTACCCAGGATTCACAGGTTTGTCTGACTCTAAAGAAATATTGGTTACCCATCCCAAAGTTCTTCTTTTTGTCTTACCTGAATAATAAATATATTATGCCAATACTTACCTGGCAGGGGAGATACCATCATCACGAAGGTGGCTTTCCCAGGCCGAGGCTTATCCATTGCACTCTGGATGTGCTGACCCCTCCGATTTCCCCAAATGTGGGAAACTCAACTGCATAATTTGTGGTATTGGGGGACTGTGTTCGCACTCTCCTCTGGGGGGAAAAAATATATATATTATGCCAAAGGTGCTTTTGAAAATGTCTTCTTCTGTTATTTTCTCAGTAAATCTTAAAGCTCCGGCTTTGTTAGGCAGGCAGGGACCAGAATCTACACTGGACAGTAAAGGCCACAGAAGTTAGTGACTTGCCAGGGGTCACCAACTTGTAAGAGGGGAGACAGAAGGAGGGCACAGGTCTGTCTACCCAACCAACATTCACCTAAAAATGAAAAACGAAAAAAGGAACTTGAAAACACTCAGGGGCCGGTCACTACACTAGATGGTTATTTTTGCTTATTTGCTTTTAAAGTTTTATTGTGGTAACATATATAAAGCATCAACATTTCCCATTTTAACTACTTTCAAGTAAACAATTCAGTACACTAAGTGTTTTTCATTTACTTAGTACAATAAACCTTTGCAGGGTTTTCTTCTTTAGCTTTAAGTGTCTCTGTTCCTCCAGGACTCTGTCCTCTGCTAGGTGTCTATTTATCCACTCAACACTTACTACATTTTTATCATGTGCCGGGCTCTGTGCTAGATGCGGGCGGTGAAAGACAAGCGAGCAGCCTCATGAGCTGGTCACGGCCCGTGGTCCAACCAGCCCATAATGCCCCAAATCTCTGCTCCCACGTGGCTGCTCCCAGTTCCCACAGCTCACCCAGATCTTTCTCACCTCTGGGCTTTCGCAGAGGTAGCGCCCTCAGCTACCTGTCCGTTTGTCACTTTGTTTGCTTAGCTCTTCCTCATCTGTCGGGATGTAGCTCATGTATCATGTCCTCTGAGAAATCTCTTCTGACTCCCCAGAGCGGGGGCTGGGCCTGCCCCTCTGCTCAAGCCCATTGCGGAACGTACATAGAATCGGGCTCATCTCTTTAGTGACTCTCTCCCTCGTTATTCAGGCTGTTTCTTGATGGTGGGAGCTAGGTCTTCGGCTCCTTCTTTTCCCCAGCACTTGTCATGGTCCCTGAAACTTAACTCTTTGTGGCGTGAATGCATCTTGCTTGTCGTGATTGGCCCCTGACCCTTTCCAGCCTGGACTCTGCCTCCTGCACTCTTCATTGTAGCCTGTGGTTGTTCAACCTGACTGCATAGTAGACGCACCTGGGGAAAACAGAAATTACAGCTCTGGGCCCTGTCCCATTTCAATTGTATTAGATTACCTGGCATGGCCCAGGCACCTATGTAGCATAAAAACTTCCATGTGATGCCAACGAACAGGGAGGCCTGAGAATCACTGCTAAATGGAAATAATCTTGTGTAGGGCATGTCTTTTTATCTCAGTGCCTAGCACGGTGCTTTGCACATAGTGGATATTCACTAAATATCTCTAGAATAAAAGAAAGAATGAATAAAGGTCTAGCTTTTGTGTATTCAAATTTACAGCAGCCAGTTTTTTGTCTCTGAGCACAATGGACAAGCACAAATGGGAATTTCTCGAGGAAATTCTACTTCTGAACGGTCTGGCTGCCAAAACATATTACTTTGTAGTTAGCCCTCTTTTTACAAAACAAATAAAGATTTAAAAATCCAAAGTTGCTGCTGATTTGTGTAACTAAATGACACACAGTTTTTGTTTTAATCCCGAGAAAAATAGTAGTCAAGTAGGTGGGGTTTGGGTGAGAAAGGAGTATGTGGACTCAGAGATGACATGCTATCATTATGTAAAAATTTATGAGATTTGCCATGGTTTCTGGTAAATGCTGGCAAATGTTTGTTTTGCCCCAGGCCCTGTAAAAACATTAAGCTGCTTCCTTTTTGATATTCCTGGCCTTTCTTTGGCAAGGGAGCAGGACATAGCCAAGTCCTGTGGGCTGGGGTTGGGTAGGGGTAGGGTGAGTGGGGGGAGGGCACCCAGCTCTTGTCACCCGACTTCCTCAGGTCGAATCTGTAACTACAATGCCTTTCTTTAAAAGCACTTTGAGGTCTCATTTATCTCTATTCCACCATGTCTCCAAACTCTGAAAACAGACACTTGTGGGCCTCCCCGCTCTTCTCATTACCACCCCCACCCCCAAGTTCATAGGAAAATAACCTCAGATATTGGGGTGCTTAATTATTGCTATTGACTAGCTTTGCAGCATTGGCCACTCGTGCCACTCTACAGGGCAGTTTCATGACTATAAACTTATTTAACCCACAGCAACACTATGAGGGAGGCATCATATCCCCATTTTATAGACAACAAAACTGAGACTCAGAGTTGAGGGGATATGGCTCAAGTGGTTGGGTGTGTGCTTCCCACATGGGAGGAGGTTCGTTCCCTGGTTCCTCCTAAAAGCAACAGCAACAAAAAAAACAACAAGCAAACAAATGAAGACGCCAACTCAGGGGAGCTGATGTGGCTCAGGGATTGAGTGCCAGCTTCCCACATAAGGGGTCTGGGGTTTCATCCCCAGCTCTGGTACCTCAAAAAAAAATTGAGACTCAGAGAAGTTGAGTGACAGAGCCCAGCTACTAAGTGGCTGGGCTGGGTTATGAATACAGGTCTTCTGACTTCCCATCTAGGGCTTATTCTGCTACCACAAAGATGCCCTATTTGGGCTGGGGCAAGGCGGTGGGCAAGGAGAAATTATTTATTGGACTGGACCTATGAGACATGAGGGGAAGCATTGGAGCAAAGGTGCTAAGAGTTTCAATGTTTCTAGATGGGCAATGAATGTGCAAAAAGCCTTGAGCTGACTTCATTTGGCAAAGGCAGCCTGCTAGGTGCCATGGTTGCCTCCCTCTGTCCCCAGTATCTGTAGATTCACGAAGGCACGGCAGAGCAGCCAGGAGGCTTTTCCCTCTATTTGGAGTTTGGGGAAAACCCAGAGTAAACAGGCACATAAACTTAACTCGAAATTGTCACTGAAGCCCAATAAAAGGTTAAGGGACCCCCCTGGAAGGATGGGAAGAGAGAAATCAAGCAACCTCTTGTTGTTTACCGCTGGTTTCTTATTTATCGGTGCTGTGTCTTCCATTTGTCAGGCTATAAGGATAGTAGCTTTTATGAGTAAGCATTTTTTTAAATGAACTTGTTCCAAATGTGTATTCCATCCTTGGAACTCTTGTGCTCTGAAGCAGCTTTATAATTATTGCCTTCAGTGGAGTAGCCCGACTCTATCTGGCTTTTATGTAAGCAATTTCACTTGGCTTGCTTCTTCCTCCTTTAGCTCTAAATAAGTAAGATGAAAGGGTGGAAAAATATATTAATAATAGTTGTTTGGGAGTGCTTATTATATGCTAGACATTGTCCTAAATGTTAGGCATTCATCTTTTTATTTTGTCCTGACAATTCCTGGCATCAAGGTATTTTGTACCCCCCATTTTACAGATAAGGAAACTGAGGCTTACAGAAGTTGAGTGATGTGTCTACAGTTACTCAGGCAGTCAGTGGTGGGAACAGAATTTGAGCCCGTGCCTGTCTTACCCCATAGGCTGTTCTCCCGACTCCTCGGCTGGAAGCAGAGCACCAGGAGGGCTGCTCACGCCAGTGTATTCCTAGATGCAGCTGGAGCAGGAGAACCTCAGGATGCTCATGAATGCCGTGGAGTCATTTGGCACGTTAGCCTGAGCAAGAGATGTTGTAATTAAAGCTGGCTCGGTAATTATAATTTGCTGGTCTTTTGCTTTCATAAAAGGGAAATAGAGACGTTGAGAGAGCTCCCTACATTTGCTGCTTCCCATAAGGATGTTACCTCCTTTTTGGCGTGGACTGCACTATTTTTTCCCAAAGATCAAAAACTTTGCATATCATAAATTGGCCTCTTCTTTGCCACATGGACTGTTCTCATCCTATCCAATTCTCCTGCTTCCCAGGCTGTCCCCTTCCTCTCCATCCTGACTGCTGCTCTCAGGTGGACAGGGCCACAGGGCTCCTCCCACACATACTCGGCCACGGCCACACAGTGGTTCAGACTAGCTCTGGGGTGGGGGTGGGTTTGCAGGGCTCAGGTTTCTGTCCTACCACTTGATTGTCCTGTGACTTTGGGTAAATCATTTAACCTCACTGAGCCTCTGCTTCCTCATCAGTAAAATGGGAATAAAAATACACACGTCAGCCTTATAGGGTTGTTGTGAGGATTAAATAAAATGGTTACTATTCTCTCAGCTCATCTATAAATCCTCCAGTTAAGTATCAGGAAACACTATAAAGTTGCTCCTAGGAGCTTGCCTTACTTCAGAAAAATGTACAGGGAGTGCCAGGAACCAGGCTGTTTCCAGGACTCTGTCTCTTAATATATTGCTATTTAGAATATTCCAGGATAGAGCATTTCTTTATGGGATAATAATGTAAAATGAGCAAAATTTATTTGGAGAAATCCCTTTCCATCTCTCCTCCCTCGCATCTCCCCCTTGTTGCATGAGCTCTGCTCTCCTGCATCTGGTGCCCTCCCATCCACCCCTGACACCCCAAAGCTCCTCACTGGAACGCCCAGGCACCAGGCGCTCACCTCTTGATTAAGACAGAGCCAGCCTCTTTGCAGAGATGGAAAAAGCTGCTCCGTTTAACCCAGGAGTGGATTTGTTTCCCTCCAATTAGTTGGAAAATCGAACTTGATCTATGAAGAAGACAGATTTATAGCTTGAGCTGATACATTACTGTCTGAACTTGGTTGTAATAAAAAGCAGAATCACTCCAGGAGGGACTTGGGGGGGACATAAGGGTGGCTTCCTAATGACTATGTCCCTCCGATTTTCAGAGCCTGAGTGAAGCCAGCAGGATGATCAAACAGCCCCTCATAGCAGGTAAAAGACAATCTGGGGAGCTGGAGAGGAAGAAGGTTGGAGTGGTTGTTTTTTCTTTGCTCCACTCTATCCCCTTTTACTGAGACATGATGATGCTCTTCTATGTGTGGAAAACAGAATCCTTCTAGCTAATTTTCAACAAAACTCCATGTAGACTAAATCTTCTCGGGACAGGTGGCTGCTGGAGTGGCTTCACTCATGTGTAGAGGCTGCTTCTCACCACTTTGCTTCTGAGCTTTCCTTTCTCTGCCTTTTTTAAAAAAAGATTTATTTTTTCCCACCCCCTCTTGTTGTTTGCACTTGCTGTGTCTATTCGTCTACCTTATTTCTATAGGAGGCACTGGGAACCGAACCCGGGACCTCCCATGTGATAGGCAGGAGCCCAATCACTTGAGCCATACCTGCTTCTTGCCTGCCTCTCTTTTGCTATTAACTTTCATTTATTTATTTATTTATTTATTTATTTATTTATTTATTTATTTATTTATAGTAGAGCAGTTTTAGGCTTATAGGAAAATCACACAGAAACCACAGAATTCCCATGTACCTCCCTCCTCACCGTTTTCCCTATTATTAACATTTTGTGTTAGTGTGGTACCATTGTTTTACAATTGATTAAATGATATTATTTTAATTATACTATTAGGTATAGTCCATAGTTTACATTAGGGACAACTCTTTGCTTTGTACAGTTCTATGGGTTTAAAAAATTTTTTTTATCCTTGTAATGCTCGCAAGGACTGCATTTTACAAATTCACCTTTTAAAATCACTCTTCTTCCTGGAGTCCTCATGTCAGAGATTTTTTCTCAAAAAGAAAGATCCTTGGGTGACCTTTAGTTTGAGTACAATGCAGAAGACTCCTAGGTTTGGGCATTGGGTAATAAAATAGAATAAAAATCCTTATTTCCCCAATGCTGATACCAGAATCTGAGTGCCTTTGGGACTATTCGGGAGATGGTCAGAGAAAATGAGAGGAACTAAAATCTAAAAAATTCTCTGCAGCTTCGGGTTCCTGAAAGAATAGTGGACTAAGTTCTTTCCAGTACTAATCACACTGGATCCCCAAAGCATGTGAGAAGAGGAGGCATATTTTTCACGTAGAGCTGTTTCTATTTTACAAACTAAGAAGAGGATTCGTGCACCTGGGCTACTTGGCTGATACAGTCGACTGCTTAAAGAAAGAGGGATGGATGAAATAATTTTAGTAGTTTATTTTCTAGCTTTTAGGCCTCCTGATTCTGAGAATCTGACTCTTTATGCATGATAGCTATAGTGCAGTGGTAAGGTGCCTGAGTTTTGTGCTAGAATACCTGAGTTTAAATGGAGATTTGGACAATTACTAGTGGAATGATCTTCAATAAAATTTTTTAAAAATTCAGTTTTTTTTTCAACAGCTTTATTGAGGTATAACTTATATGCCATAAAATTTGCCCATTGTAAGTGTAGAGTTCAATGAATTTTAGTAAATTTATAGAGTTATACAACCATCACCACAGTACAGTTTTTTTTAACATTTTCAATAAATCTTTTAAGCTCTCTACATTTTCTTTCTTCATCTTAAAATTGGACTTGTGTCATAGGTTGACTGCAAATAGACTGCCCCATTGCAATGTGACTTTCTTGATCCTCTCATCAATGGTGGAATGATTTTTCCAGTCCTTGAAACTGGGCTGGTCGTGTGACTTGCTTTGACCAATAAAATGAGGTGTAAATGATGGTATGCCAGTTCCGAGCCCAGGCCTCAGCGGCCTTCCACGTATCCACTGGCTCTTTTGGAATGCTCCTATCTCTACTACGGCGTAGGCGTGGGCTAGCCTGCTGGAGGCTGAAAGGCCATGTGGCAGGAGGCCCCCATCATTCTGGCAGCCCCAGTCAGGCTGTCTTAGATCAGCTTCCTCCAGCTGCCCCCAGATGCCCCCAGATGCATGTGCATGCTCCACTGACCAGCCCAAATGAGCAGAATTAGCCATCCAACCTGTAGACTCATACCATGTAATAGCGGCTTTAAGGCCGTTTGTAAAACATCATTACTGTGGCAGTAAATAACTCATACAGGGTGGTCATGAGGATCAATTTTTTAAAAAACCCAACAAAACATTTAGCATTATGCCTGTCACATAGATGTTCCCTACCTGTGACTCGACTGCTGGAGGGTGTTCCCGGGCCCGGCCCGGTCCTGTGAGGGCAGCTTCCTCTTCCTAGAGCAAGGGTGGAGGAGGAGCTTCCTAAAATGAACTTGAGCTCTAATCAGGGGCTGTTCAAACAAGGATAAATATTCCTACATGGCAGGACTGAGGGTGAGATGGTGGTCTTTTTCCCAAGGAGTGGAAGTAAAAGTAAAAGATACTTAAAGAGAAAAGAGAGCTTTTTCAGCAAGTAACTCCCTGAAGCTGGGATTAAATCAGTGCTCCCAAGTGCTAAGGGTCTCTTTTAGGATGACGGCTGTCAACAATCTCAGGGATAATTGGGCAATTTCTGGGACAGCTTTGGGAGACACAATCCGTGTCATCTCCTGAAGCACACCTGGGAAAGGTGAGGGAGGAATCAACGGAAGCTCCAGCTCCAGAAGCTGCTGCCCAGGCCTGAATTGCCAGGAAGTGACCTTTCTCTCCTGCTGTGAGGAAAAAGTTCCGGTTGCAAACATTCAAATCAGGTCCACAGCAGCATTTCTCCAGGGAGCCAACCTGAAATAGACTGAAGTCCTGCTGTGAATTCACTTGGCTTCCAACCACAGGGGACCTGTGAGCCTCAGGAGTCTCCTGCCCTCCTTGAGAAGGGTGGCCCTAGGGGAGGGGCCACATGACAGGAGCCCAATCAATGACCAGCCCGGGGCTGTACTGCCCGGAGCGCGGCCTAGGGGTCCATGTGAAACTTGGTTACATTTCCTTCCTTTACTTATTTCTTTTTAGCTTTGAATTTGGAAATACTTTCAAACTTATAGGGCAGTTACAAAAATAATACAAACCTCATACAGAGAACTCCAATACACCCTTTCTCTTCCCACCGCATACCCAAATCTACCAGTTTTAACATTTTGTCACATTTGCCCTGTCATTCTATCTACCCACCTGTCTATTTATCTATTTTCTGAACACTTGAGTGTAGGTTGCATATATCATGCTCTTTGAACACTTAATACTGCTATGTACATTTCCTAAGAAAAACGATATTCACTTATATAACCACCTTAACATTTTATCACAGTTATCACATTAAAGAAATTTAGCATAGATATAAACTTATAGTCTATATTACAATTATTTTCATATGTCCCAACAATGTCCCTTAGAGTTCTTTCTCCTCGCTTGCAGGATCCCATCCAGGATCAAGTATTGCATTTACTTGTCATTGTCTCTTTTAGTTGCTCTTACTTCTTTTTAAAAAAAATGGGAGCAGATGTAGGTGTACAGAAATTCACATAAATAGTATAGAGTTCCTATATATACCCTGCTCACACAAAACCTTTTTCTTTTTCTTTAATTGTGGCAACATATATACAACTTAAATTTTCCAATCTCACCACTCTCAAGTACACCATTCAATGGGGTCTTTGTATTCACAATATTGCAGTACCCTCACCACCTTCCATTACTAGAAATTTCCCATTCCCCAAACAGTAACCCTATACCCATTATGCATTAACTCCCCATTTCCCCTGTATCCTGCCTCTAGCAACCTGTACTCTAAATTCTGTCTTTATGAGTTTGCATATTCTCCAACATCTTCTTTGTCGTTGCCGCAAGTCTTAACTTTAACATACTAAACTTATGACAATGTCGTTTGCTTTGATATCAACTTAACTTTAATAGTATATACAAACTGTGTTCTTATACCCCTCCATTCCCAACCTTTATGTTGATCTTGTCGTAGTTTACATATTTATACATTATGAGTCCACTCATATGTACATTATGATAATACTGAGTTATCATTGCATTTTATGTATTGACTTTTGGATCCTGTAGGAAGTAAAAAGTGGAGTTACAAACAAAAAATACAATAGTACTGACATGTCATTACCCTCACTGGAGCTTATTTCTTCCTCTTTCTTTTCCAGCTTTGTCTGTGCAGATCCACAGCCCTGTGTGAATTAACCCTCTGTACCTATACGGCAGCATTTTAGAAGACTTTTATGTATACTACCTTTTAATCTAAATAACATAATTATAGAGATGGATTTTTATCGCCAATCAACAGATGAGAAAACTGAGTCTCAGAGAAGTGAAGCTAGTTGCCTAGAACACACTACTAATAAGTATATGAACCAGATCATTTATTCATTCAATGAGCATACTATGTTATATGCTAAGCTATGGAGAGAGAAAAAGCTGAATAAGAAGTTTGTTCTGATCACAGTCTAGGGAGGAAGTTCAGAGTTAGGAGAGGAAGTCAGGTAAGTTATACAGCAGTATGGTAAGTGCAACGCTAGAGCTAAACATAAGGTGTTAGGATGAGCTTCAAGAAGATCAGCAGTTGGGGAGGGTCAGTGAAGACTTCCTGTAGGAGCCTACGTTTGAGATGAGTGTTGGATGAGAGGAGATGGTGTTTTCTGTTGTACTGGGGTTGTTCTGCCCAGGATTCATCTGACTTCAAAATGCAAGTTCTCGTCCCTTTAAGCTCTGCCTCCTCACTACCTGTGTTTGGGGAGTATAGCATGTACTTTACGGAGGCCTTCAGCAACCAGATTTCACTTTTTCAAAGTCCCTTGTGGAATTAGCAGCACCTGGGAGGCCTTTACTGGAACTTGTACATCATCCTGACTTCTCAGAAGGGGCCCACCCTTTTGCGGTGCCTCTGGGCTTAAAGGGGATGAGGTGGTATCTGTGCCAAAGGCCGTTGACTAACTGCGGGAAAGTCAATCCATCCACACAATGCTTCATGGCTGCCTCACAGCGTTTTGGAAGAAGTTGGCCATACATCACCAGGAAACAATGGCTCCTGGGTTTGCTGCCACAAAGTGAGACATGATGAGTCAGAATGAAGCAACAATCACACACAGCAACAGGCCTAGTTGGCAGCAGATGAAGATACGACCTGTATGAAAGACCAGAAATGGGGCTAGGTCTAACTGTGCCAAAGATCTGCTAGGTTCTTTCCCTTTTTTTGGTGGTGGTGCAGGCAGTGGTGGGGCAGGAGGGTGGGGAAAGGGGAGACATATGATACATTCATTTAAGTTGATAGCTACTAAGCAAACGGATCCTTTTCTTACTGGCTCCTCCCCAAATGGGCCTCACCATTTGGCTTTTACATATCCTTCCTTTAAAAGATCTTCTCTCGGGTTAGTTAAAGAGGACCTGTGGATAGATGGTCTTGGGATCTGTCAGGAATTATTTTATTCCACAACCATTAACCGGGGCTTAATGTAAATAGGTGGAGTTTCTGTTTTGCTGTGAGAGGTTCCATAGGAAACATAATTAAGGGATCAAAGGGCCTTGACAAAATGCCCTTTCTGGTATCTGACCTGGAATCATAGAACTAGAAGCTAGAAGTAAACTCTGTCATTTTGCATGTCAGGAAACTGAGTTGAAGATAAGAGAAAAGTGACTTACCAAAGGCAACATGTAAGACTCAAGTAAAACATAGAACCAGGACTAGAGCCCAGTTTCTTGACTCCCAAACCAGTGCTCTTTCCATACACTCACACTGACCTGCCTTGCATGGTGCTATTATGTCTGTTGTCAGAAAGGCTAAATTATTTAATCTTTAATCTTTTTTTGTAATGAATATTGCTGATCACCTTTTCTTGATAGTCCCTTAAAGGAGGGACTACATCTTATTGGTATTTCCATCACACTGTCTAACACAGAGTTGACATTAAAAATATCCCTATAGGGGAGCAGATGTAGCTCAGTGGTTGAATATCTGCTTCCCATGTACAAGGTCCTGGCAATCCTAAATTATATATATATATAATATTTCCACCTCAATACACACACACAGATCCAGCTGGGAGCTGTAATTTGGTGGATCATTTTGTTGTACATGGGACCTAATTTTAACAGGTCTCCCTGTCCATTATCTTGCCTGGCCCCTCTTCAAATACAACTCTATTTTCTGGGTTATTTTTGCATTTAAAATTCTTGACAGGAAAATCCTTCCATCTAATCTTTGATTTATTTCTTTTTTTTCAGGAGATTATCCAGCGTGTCTAATAAAGCAACAAGTCACATCCAATGGCTCCAGGCCTGCTATTCCACGGCATACCAAAATTAACCACAAGCCTTTGCCTCCAACCTCACCCATGTCAAGGGCAGAGGTGGCACTGCTCTCTGTCCCATGGGGAGGTGGAACTAGAACCAAATGGGCATGTTCTTTCTTCCTTTCTCCAGGATCCCCTGGAGATGTAGCAATTCTGGGTGATGGGCCCACCTGAAGGTTGCTGCCATATTGGTGAGATATCACTTCTTGCTATTTAATCCATTCATTTTGGGATAGGAAATATATCTCTTCAGGATGATTTAGATCAGCGGTACCCAACCTTTTTTACTATGAAGAGCTAATTTTAATGACAAAAATTTATAGAACTGCAGATAAAAATACTTACACATTAGGAATGCATTGGTAGAGAAAATGCTTCATAGCAGACTATCACCTTTAAAGGAATTTGAATTCTATTAATCACAACTTTGATCTCAATGTGTTTCTGTAGCTCTCCGTGCTTGTCTCTACCACTAGACTGGAACTTCTACAAGAGAAGAGGCAGTTCGATTTCTTTACTACTCAATGCCTAGCACAATTCCTGGCACAAAGCAGGCAGGCACTTTATACATATTTGTAGAATGAATGAATAAATGCATTAGAAGTATTAGAATATATGTGCATGAGTCATGCTATTAGTCAGTCTATAGGCAATTGATGCCAATATGGTGTTATTATGGGAAACACAGAATGGAAACCATGGATTTAGATTTACATCCTTGTGTCCAATATTTTGTTACATTTTCTTCTCAGGTGCCTTGATGTTCAGTAGACCACAAACATTGGGTTGAGAGACAAATGCTGACGAATGGCAGGGATCTGACCAGTTGACCTCCCAAAGTCCTTTCCAAAATGGCAAGTCCATGAAGAGGAGACAGTGAACAATTTAAAGAAGACTGAAACTTCTCAACACCCACAGAGACAGGGAGGTTGATGACAGCTTCCCTCAAGAGGCTGCTTCTAACATTTGTAGGAGCAAAAGTAAGCTAATCTCTGGGAGCCCCTAGGCAGTCTGGCTGTTATTTCAACCCCAAATAGGCCTTCAAAGGTACTTTGCCTCTTTCCTATGTCAAATTTTTGTGTGTGGAGTGTTGATAACCAAAGTGACACAAAGTAAGTACTCTTTGTCTCATAAGACATTTTCTGGGAGTGGAGATGAGTAGGGAAAAGAGTTGAAAGAAGGGAGGTTGGTTTAAAATATGTGTATGTACACATAGCTCGTAGAGCGTGTGTATTATTTAAATGCTGACATCTCTCTTCCCTCTTCAGAAAACAGTTTCTTCTCTTGATGCTCCCTGTTCTTTTCTGTGCTCTCCAAACAAAGAGACAGTGATATTCCAGGTGTGAACAAGCCAGGG
>PVKH010016791.1:0-15624 GCA_004027955.1 Chaetophractus vellerosus
AGTTCACAATGTTTACTGAACACTTATTGTTTATGTACGTTCATGTATGAATGATATACTTCAATAGATTGTTTTTAAAAATTAAAAAAAAAAAAAGAGAATGAGATTCATCCCGACGTTTGAGACCAGAATATTCGATAGAAAACTTGTTTTCTAGCATCTTTGTGAAAAATACTCTCTGAAAGGTATATCATACAATTTTCTCTTTTGGGCAGGTAAAATGAGTAAAGGGCAGAGTTCCAAGATTAAAATTTACTCTTTCTCGGGAAAATCTGAAGTTCTAACGGTGAAATTGTGTTTATATTCCACTAATTTCCCAATTCATGTCCACAGAGTTTGTTTCCTTCATCATTATGGGGCTCCTATTTATTAGTAGGCCCTGGACCAAGAAACATTATAAACAACTAGCTAATTTGGCTTTATTGTAAGCAAAAAGTAAAGCCAGGACAAACAGACTGCATCTGAAAACAAATAATAATGGTTCAAATAACTTATTATGGAATGGGTCAGTAGTAGCCAATCATGGTAATTTAGAGACCTGGTTGCTCTGCAGAAAGAAGAATGCAAAACGCTTAAAGGACCAAGAATGCAGCTGAGAACTTAGCTCCTTCAGAGTCAAAGGAAGGTACTTACCCATTTTCAAGGTAACAAATCAATACCCATTTATGTTTGAAAAAAATCACTCAGAAAGGGCCTTTAGGCTTTTTATTTCAATTCTCTCTCTCTCTTTCTTTTTAATAAATAGGAGCACAGAGGAAAAGGGATGTGCTCAAAATCACAAAGCAAAGGTGTTGACAGAACCAGAATTGGAATACACATTCCTCATCTCTAGGTCATCTCTCTTTCTTCTTTGGTTTTCAATTTCCTGGCCACCTAGAGTCTAGGTGGGTCAAAAAAAAAAAAAACACCAAGGGAACTAAAATGTTCTAATGAACTAAATAAATCTCAGAATTATTAATGAACAATATGAACAGATATTTTCTTCCCTTATCCTTCCCATGGGACAAAGAAATGTACTTTTTCATTTTCATTGATAGAGGATTAAGAGCACTGTCCTTTCAGTTCCTCTGAATGAAATTAACAAAAAGGATACTCTATTCCTCTGGCAGAAGTCATCAGTGTCACTGGAGAAAACAGTAGGAAGGTTCCTTTTACTTCTTTCAATGGGGTGAACTATCCTTGTCTGAACTAAAAAATACCAGTATTCTAGAGAAGCATAAATTATCTTTCATGTCTGATACTTGAAAGAGTAGTTGTAAAGTTTTACATATGGTAAAGTCCTTCCTAGTACTTTTTTTTGGTCTCTGAAATAAGAATTAATTTTAAAGGGAAAAAGGTCCCTTGATCTCTAATTTCATTGATGGCAGATTAGAGTTTTCATTTTAGTGTATGTGGGACCATTTGCTCTGATTAAAAGCATAAGGCTTAAACACACACAAAAAAGATAAACAAACAAAAAAGCATAAGGTTTATGACTACTGAATTTGTGCTGGACAAAATAAGCACATTTGGTAGGCAAATTCTTTTATTTTGATCTTGGTGTTGACCACAGATCAGTTATAAATCCTTGGCATTAGTTCACATTAATTTAAAAAATATTTTCTGAAAGAATGATCAATAACTCCATATATTATTCACAGAGAAGCTCAGATTTTTGTTTAAGGTAAGAAGGGGAATTCTCTTTCTGTAATATCCTCTCCTTTACCAAGGACCCCCGGTTCAAACAGTATTCATTCAATAACAAATATTTAAACTAGCTTAAAATCAAGTTAGTTCACACACAGACTTTCAGATTAGTGAGGGGACCAAAAGCAACATAATGGGTAGGAATGTGGAATCTCATATCCGTTCGAATACTGTACCCATCATTTACTAACTAGGTAACCTTGGCAAGTTGGTTAAAACTTCTCTAGGCCTTGGTTACCTCATATATAAAATATGGAAATAGTAACGTGTACTTCACAGGATTAAGAAAACTAAATGAGAAAAATTACATATTGCATTTAATAGAAATACTAGCAATTATTATTATCATTGTGAATTATGAAACCCCATCTACAGTATGGGAACGGTCAGGGGAAACAAAAGGTACAGCAGAAAGGGAAAAGGAAAAGAGCTGAGAATAGTTTACTGAAACAAAAGGAACTGAAGTTATGGGAAGATCTTAGGCAGACAAAAGGCAGTTGACTTTTATTAGGATAGCATTTTTTTTGGCGGGGGAGAGAGAGGGCAGAATATGAGAAGTATAATCAAATAATGCTTGTAAGACATCCACAGCCTTCCACGGAGAAGACTGCATGCACTATCATTACAACAAGTTTGCAAGCATTATGGGGAAGAGGCACTAGCTGCTAGTTACTTCAAGGAGTTCATGCCTTCTTCAGCACACATCAGTTCTACCTCTCTGATGGTTGACCCCACAGCATAGAAAGTTGAATCCTAAATGAGGAAAAACAGAAAATTATCACTTACTTCTGAAGGTTCTACCTGCTTACAGTAGAATAGGTATATTAAAAAAAAAACAAAAACAAAAAAAACCTCTAACATTTAAAAATATGAACAGGATCTGGCCTGATTGAGGCCTGATTGATTCTTAGCACATGTCAAATGTGAGATGATTTTTTAGTTCTAGGCAAATGTCCAAAAAATGGGAAAAGGAGAAAACTCTGCCAGAAAAGTTCCAGGAGTGGTTATAAAACTTGGAACCCAAATACCATTTCAGATTGGCAAAATTTTTCAGGCAAAGGCTCCTTTGTACGCAAGGCTTCTATCCTTTTAAAAAAGGAATGCGGGCAGCAGATGTGGCTCAAGCAGTTGGATCCTCACCTACCCCATGGGAGGTCCCGGGTTTGCCTCCTAAACAAGGTGAGCAAGACAGCGAGCTGATGCAATGAGGAGACACAATGAGGAGACACAATGAGAGACTCAACAAGCAGGCAGCAGAGATGGCTCAAGTGATTGGGTACCTCCCTCCCACATGGGAGGTCCTGGGTTTGGTTCCCCGTGCCTCCTAAAAAAAAGATGATGAGCAGACACACAGTGCACACAATGAATAGACACAGAAAGCAGACAGTGAGCACGAACAACAAGTGGGGGGGTGAGGAATAAATAAAGTAAATCTTTTAAAAAAAGTAATGCACGTACATTTTAGTTGAGGACCCTCCACTGTTGGAGAATAATTTGGCAATATCTAGCAATAAATAAATAAATACATACATACATGGGGTAATGTATGGGAACTTGTATGATGATATGCATGCTTGTTTTGTAAATTCACAACTTTTACTATACATTTATTGTTTATGTATATTCATATATGAAAGATATACTTCAATAAAATTTTATTTAAAAATAAATAAATACATGAAATTTGACCTAGTAGTCAATTTCTAGGAATTTATACTAAGGAAATAACCAGTCAGGTGGACAAAGATGTATATCCAAGGATGTTTACTGCAGCACTGGATATAGTAGCTATAATTGGGAAGAATCTAAATAAACAACAACAGGGGATTGGTGATATAAATTATGGTGTAGCCATAAAAAGGACTATATATAACCACTGCTTTTATGTATATTTATGGATAGGATGTCACAATAAATTATTCAGTGGAAAAGGTAAAAAAATATATAGTATGATGTCATTGTCATAGTACATTTATCTATAAACTTAAATATATTTACATATATAGAAAAGGTCCAAAAGATTATATACCAAGATGTTAAAATATCTCTGGATAGTGGGATTAGGTTGTAACTGTAAGTTTCTGTATTTCTTTATCTATAACAAAGTTTCTACAATTAATATTCCCAATGTGTACATTACATAGAAAATCTAACAAAAAAAAATGCTTAAATTGCACAGAATAAATGCTTAAATAGAACAGAGTTTCTATTTGGGATAATGGAAAAGTTTTGGTAATGAATGATGGTAATGAATTAGATTAACAATATTGTGAATCTAATTAACAGCACTGAATTATATATTTAAATGTGGTTAAAAGAGAAATTTTTACATTGCATATATGTGACTAGAATAAAAATTAAAAATAAAAATGGACTGAACAACACAGAGTGAACTCTAAGGTAAACCATGGGCTATAGTTAATACTACTACAATTATAAAAATGTGCTTTCATCAATTGTAACAAATGTACTATGCTAATGCAAGGTGTTAACAAAAGGGTGGTATAGGAACCCTGTATTTTATTATTGTATGCATGATTTTCCTGTAAACCCACTTCTTTTAAAAAAAAAAAAAAGGGGGGGTGGGGAAAAAATAAGAAAAGAGAACACAGGAATGACTTTATTGTCAGTCTCTCTGCATCATAATCCATTTTTTCCCAGTAAGCCACTACTCAACAGTTCTATACATACTGTCTGCCATCAATCCCACTCCACCACATTAACTCAAACCCATGATTGCAGAGATAGGCTAGAAGGAAAAATGTGAAAAGAAAATGCCTAGAATGCTGCTGATGATCCCAAGCTACAAAAAAATAAGCATGATTCCTATACAATCACACCCTCTTTTCTCAACTACATATTACTTTGAGATGCATATACAACCAGAAATGAACCTATATCAGCACATAAGAGGCTCTCTCTGAAAAGATACCTTTTTATCTTTCATATTCCTCATAATATCAATATTCTATATAAACAGGAACACCTAATGCCAGCGTATCTCCTGAATGCCAAGACTTGAAAAATCGAAAAGACCTAGCTTCTAAATTCCGAAAATAAGCCTAGAAATCGTTAATGTTACTAAAATAACATCAGAACAGCTGAACCAGAGAAGTCAAGTGCCAAACTGAAAACAACCCAGTCAATTCTTGCTAAAACACAAAGTTGAATCATCACACTGTGCCACAGCAAATTTTTCTGAGTAACTCTTAAGGAAGCACTCCATTTTTGGCCTTCACCCCACCCTGAATTGTTTTTGCAGTGAAAAAGGTACTAAAGGAGCTGGTTTCTGGTCACTTGGCAAAACACTACTGTGACTCTCTGTAAATTTGCTACTGAGTCTCTGGAGACTAGATTAAGTACTGAGAGAAAGGCAAATATGAAGAGGAATAGAAAAACATCAATATAATCCTAAGAAGTATGAAAAGCAAACTTCAGAGGGAGAAATGAGTTGGGCCTTAAAAGAGAAGATACTTTCAGACAATGAATAGCTCTGAAGTAAGAGGTTTCCCCCCCCAGTGTGTGAAGAAAAAAGAACTGGCCTTAATATCAGAGCCTCTCCCTGTGCTTTCAGAGCAGAAGCATTTCCGTCTGAGATGAGATGACATCATCTACCAAATGAGAAACTAAGAGGCAGTGTATGACTGACTTCAGTGTTTCAAGTACACATATAATTTGGAGATGCTAGAGGCTGACAGGATGTGCATTCCTCAGACAACTGGAGTTTTGCCTGAACAGGTCATAGAAGAAGCAATCCCAGAGACCTAGCTCACTAATGACCTATCAACACTGCCATGCCATGTAAACGCATCAATAATTCTTACATTGAGCACAAACAGATAAGCAGACTTCTTAGAAGCAAAATGCTAATAAAATTAGAGGTCTCTCAGTTGAAAAGACAGAGCCAGAGATTTTAAAAGAAAAAGCAAAAACAAGAAACTCCACAAAACAAAACAAAAATGCAATCAACACAGTTGTTGGCTGCACCATCTGAAGCAATCTCTCTGGTCCTAGCTAACTTGGAATACTAAAAGCCATTCTAACTATACCCCTGCAGGTGGGAGGCACAATATGTTCTACAAGTGAAAATACTCAGAAATATGTCTGAAATGTCAGCCTACCTCCTGAGAAGTATTTCTGAGCACACAGCACTAAAAGAGAGTTTTTTAAAAACTGTACTAAAAGTGATTAAAATGGGAACTGTTATATTGTATATATGTTACCCTGACTAAAAATTAAAAACAAAAACAAACAAAAAAGTATACCATCATGATACCCTCAATAATGACTGAACCAAGCCAGTTAAGAAAACCATGTCACATCATAGAGAAAAGCTAAATTTTTTCTCCCAGTCGGTGTCAGTTCCTAAGGATCGTCTAGGGATAAAGTCAGAAAAGCAAAGGATGCCTCTAGAAGAAAAAGCTCAAAAGCATTTTGATCTACTAGTCCTGGGGTCACCTCATCTGAGAGAAAGGAACGGGCCACAAATTTGCTAAGACTCATCCTGATGACATACAGCTCTTATGCAACATCTTTGCCACTAGTAACCATCTCTCTGGACCTCAGTTTCCTAATTTGGAAAAGATGGGGGTTAAATTAAGACATCTCTACAATTCCTTCTGGCGATAAGCTTTTGCTTCTAGTTTTATAAGGGCAACTTTCACATTTTTCAGGTCTCAAATGTGTACCCCTTGGCACCAAAACTCTGGTTGAAATTACGAAAAAAGTCCAAGTCCTTCCTTAAAACACCTGGGTCTTCTGGATAAGCCGCTGTGGTGGCAGTTTGGAGCTACGTACCCCAGAAAAACATGTTCTTACACTTGGTCCATTCCTCTGAATGTGAACTCATGTAAATGGGACATTTTGTTGAGATTACTCTGGTTAAGATGTGGCCCAAAGGAGTTGCAACACCTACTCTACAGGACTCACCCAGGACAAATGGTGGGGAGATATGGACAACGGCCATTCCAGGGAACGGACAGAGTCTGCAGCTGCAGGCAGGACAGTCCTATCCATCTTCCCCATGGGATATAAACCCCTTCTCAACTGGAGGTGGAGTGGATGTCACCATCCCTAAATCCTCAGGATTGGGGGAAGAACTATGGACTAGAGTGGATTTAGTGGTATTCTACTATAGACATATTGTGATTCTAGCAATGGAAGAAATTACAACATTGATGTGGAGCCAGTGGCCACTGGAGGCTCTGCGGGCAGGGAAAGGGAAAAACAGTTGTAATACGGGGGCTTTTTCGGGACTTGGGAATTGTCCTGAGTGACGTTGCAATGACAGATATAGGCCATTTTATATCATCACATAACATGCAGAACTGTGTGAGAGACAGTGTAAACTACAATGTGAACTATGGTCCATGCTTAATGGCAAAGCCCCAGGATGCATTTATCAATTGCAATGAATGTGCCACACTAATGAAGGATGTTTATATGGGAGGGTGTGGGAGGTGTGGGGAGTGGGGCATATGAGAATCCCTATATTTTTTGTGTAACATTTATGTAATCTAAATATCTTTTTTAAAAATAATTAAAAATAAAAAAAAGACACGGCCCAGCTGAGTTGTGATGAGTCTTAATCCTATTACCGAAGAAGGCCTTACAGGAATGAGAAAAAACCAGAGGGAGCAGACAGAAGCTGAACTTCAATGGAAGCGGAAAGATAAGGGAGAAGCCAGGAGTGGCTGCCATGTGCATTGTCACAGGACAGAAAAGGCAAGGATCAAAGGTCGCCAGCAGCCAGCCTCAAGGTGGCCACAGTCTTCTGAGAGAAAGTAGTCTAGAAGACACCTTGATTTTGGAATTCTCCTAGCCTTAAAACCATGAGCCAATAAATTTCCATTGTTTAAGCCAACCTATCGCATGGTATTTGCTTCGGCATGAGGAAACAAATAGGTTTTGGTACCGGAAAGTAGGTTGCTATTATTGCAAATACCTAAATATGTGAAAACAGCTTTGGAATTGGGTAATGGGTAGAAGCTGGAAGAACTGTGAGGTGCTTGAGAGAAAAAGCCTACACTGCCTTGAAGAGACTGTTGGTAGAAATATGGATATTAAAGGTACTTCTGAATGAGGCCTTAGAAGGAAATGATGAATGTGTTTTTGGAAACTAGAGGAAAGGATATCCTTGTTTTAAAGTGGCTGAGAACTTGGTGAAATCGAGTTCTGATTTTGGATGGAAGGCAGGACTTGAAAGCAATGAACTTAGCTATTTAGCTGAGCCGATTTCCAAGCTAAGTGTGGAAGGTGCAGCCTGGTTTCTCCTGGCAGCTTATAGTGAAATGACAAAGGAAAGAGATAAGCTGAGAACTCAACTCAAGCACAAAGAAATCAGAAGTTGACTGTTTAGAAAATTCTGGGCCTACCCAGATAGTGTGCTCTCAGAGTAGGGCCAGAGATGGCTCTCTCAGGAACCTCCCTGAGCTTCTAGAAAACGAGTCCTGGAAAATAGGATTCCATGTGAGGGTTAATGGAACATAGATCCAGTCAGCCATTTCAGAGAAGTCAGGATTGGAAATGCAGTTATGCAGGAAGGAACTGTAGAAGGTTCTATTGTCTGACAGTTTGGAGCCCTGTGAACTGCATGCAAACCAACAAGGTTTTTGTGAAATTTGTGTAAGTGGAACCAATGCCAGCCTGGACTGAAAGGGACAGAGAACAGACGAACTGAAGGAAGAATTTCTCTCTCTCCTTCAGCCAGGCAGCTTCTCCTGGGGAATGCTTTGAAAACCTTCATCAGGGTTCCCAGCTTGCAGTATGCCCTACAGAATTTGGACTTGCCAATCCCCACAGCTGCGTAAGCCAATTCCTATAATAAATCTCATAATATTTACATTATAAGATTGGTCTGTTTCCCTGAAGAATCCTAATACAGCCAGCTATGGCAGGAAGCATTTGGGATTTTTGGCAGATTGCCACCTCCCAATTCTATTTCCAAACCCTGCTCCATCTACCTTGAAAAAGTAATGAATCCTACTGGATTATAATGTACATATTTCAGCAAGGAAAGTCTAACTTTAATAGTGTCATAATGAGAATGAACTGCCCAAACAATGCCCTTCAAGGCAATTAACCCCCCTCAAAATAAGAGATATGGCCAACCTTGAAGTTTACCAGACTTGTTTATATCAACACCGTGCACAGAAAAGCTAATTATACTCTACTCTAGCCAATTATATATCCTAAAAAAAAAAAAAATCTTCATCCCAACTTTCCTTGCTCACCTTCCCTTAAGGTCTACCCCGACCAACACCACTGATCCTCTGAGACAGTGCTTATTCTGGGCTAATTCCATACTGCTCAGTTAAGTATACAAGGCAAGTAATGAGAGTTATTGAACTCCCTAGAAGGAACCTGACCTCCTCTCTCTTTTTGACAAAGTCTTCAGATCCCAACAAGAGACTTTCCAGGAATCAGATGTTTATAAGTTAATACATATTATATGCAGGCTTTACAAATAAACAGACTGGAATTTTGCAGAACAAAAAAAATGATTGGAGACAAAGTTTAAAAAGATGAAATAGAAAAGTTCACTTCAAACAGAAAACAGCAAAAGAAACAATAGATCCCATATAAGTTATGAACAAAACAGGATCAACATTTATGTAGAAACTAAACAATGCTCTTTTTTTGATGGGAAAGGGTGGAGAAGTGAGGAACAGTAGAGGAAATGGGTAGGAAGGGGTTTCCTCTAGGAAACATCATCAATCCAAACATTTTTTCTTTGAGACTAAATGGTGGGCTATGCTTAGAACACAGAAAGACAGAGATTCCTCTGCCAGGCTACCAGGAAACAACATTACTTCCTGAAATACACTTTTATCTTTGGTCAAGAAAATGCACACAGTAAAAGAAGAGAGAGAGAAGGAGTAACAAACAACTTTAGTCTTCTTGTTGTTCTCTTTATGCCATGTAAGAATACCCCAAAATTCTAGGAAAGAAAACACCCAGCTTAAAGGATAAAATAACCACCTTCCCTCTCCCCAGTTCTGCCTCTGGCCCATTGTTACCGCTGTTGTTCACCTTCACAAACTAATTTCCATTATATTATTAAGGAAAAAGAGGCTAATAAAATATTTAATAGCTGTTAGATCCATGCATATTTGAACAAAGGAATTAACCAGAAGAGTTTTATATCAGCCCAGAAGAACCCACAGAAACTAATAAGCAAAATATACTATTTTGATATCCAAAGCTAACTTATAAGTACACATCACCAATTAATATCAGATACTGGATAACCACAAGACCACTTAATTATACTTGACACTGGGTTTAAGCAGCCATGGCAGAAATAAATGGTTAATCAGAAACAATGACAGGGAAACAGCTCTGGCTCAATTGGTTGGGCCCCCGTTTATCATACGGGAGGCCCTGGGTTCGATTCCCAGGGCATCCTAGTGAAGGCAAGCTGGCCCATGCGGCATGGTGAGGTGGCCCTGCAAACGGAGACAAGCAGACACAGAAAAACGCACAGCAAATGGACACAGCAAGCACAAGCAGCAAGGGGGATGGGGATAAATAAATAAATAAAATAAATAATAAAAACAAAAACAAAAACAAAAAAAAATGACATTCTTTGAGGTGTGGATGTGGCTCAAATGGTTGGGCCTCTGTCTCCCACATGGAGGGACCTGGGTTCGATCCCTGGGACCTCCCAGTAAAAATTTAATTATTTATTTTTTAAGATTTATTTATTTTATTACATATCTCCCCTTCCCCCCTGCTGCGGCGACGCGCCGAGACCTGTCACTGCGCAGGCGCAGCTTTCCCCGCTTGTGGGTGGCTTTTGCTTCCATTCATGGCCGGCTTTCAGTTCGCGGGTGGCTGACTGCACTCCATTCGCGGGCGACCTGCCCTGCCCGTGGCGGCTTTTGCCCTGTCCGTGGCAGCTTTTTGCCCTGCCCATGGCGGCTTGCCATTCTCAAGGCTGTCTGCCCGCTAGGAGAGGTCCCCGGGAACCGAAGCCGGGGCCTCCCATGTGGTATGCCGGTGCCCTATCAACTGGGCTATCGAGCCGGCCCCCCGGTAAAAATTTTAAAAATTAAAAATTAAAAAAAGCTTAAAAAAATAAAAAAATAAAATTAAAAAACAATGACATTCTGATGTCAAACCATTAACAGTTTTTTACAGAATCCTCCAAAGGAGCAAAAGAAAAGAGGGGCCAAACCTCCCTGTGGAGAAAACAAACAGAAAAATCTCTCACTTCTAAAATATCCATCAAAATGAAATCTGGTAAGACTCTGACTATATAACATTCTGTTCTACCTTTACATTTCCAAATTTCACTTTCTTGCTCCAGCAAAGCAGTTTAAGTAACACTAATTTTCACTAGGTAGGAGAATTGAAGGGAAAGAGATCAGCCTAGAAATGATTTTTATAGTATACAAAAAAAAAAAAAAAAAAAGACAAAAATCCCTCAACAAGAACCCCTATCATGCAGAATTAGATTACAGCTCCGTCTACCGGTGGGGTAGTGCTGGGAAGAACAAAGTCACCAGAATAATGAACTGATGAGGCTGGCTCAACTATAAAGGTCCTAAGCAAAAACGTCTCAAACCTGTATCCTCTGGCATCTCCCTCAGCAGTTAAGGGGAAAAAATGTCAGGAAAGGGGCTGTAAAATTACTGCCAAATCATCTGTGCCCAGAATAAAATCATATAGGTGAAGGGTAGCAATTTCAGAAATGTTTTGGTCTAAAGCAGAAAGAGCTACAGTTCCTGATCATTTAAGGTTTCAAGTGCTTTTCATTAGAGGAGTTACACATGATTTTATCACACAGCTCTTATTTCAGGGGAGCAGTGTTCATTTTAGCATTCTAACTTTCCTTTCTAATCCCTCCACTAACTTCAAATCAAGTCTCCAAATCAGAGACTCTTTACTCTTCATGTTAGTAAAAACGGGGCTCAGTGGCTAAATTTCAAGTTGATGGACTATAGGAAATAAACTAGATATAGGGAAAGAGGCCCTGGACACTGATGTAACAGATGGTCACACTGTCAAAATAGTCTCATTAGGGCTGACTTTATTAAGTGGTGCCATTGTCCATATAATGAGGATTGGGAAGAAAAGGAAGGAATAAATTTCCTTTATGCACACCAAAAAGCTGAGACTACTTGGCAAACTATATCACCTTTTATTAGCAACCAAAATGTAAGAATTAGCATATGTTGATGGATGCTATAAACTGATAATCCTTTATAATTGCCTCCCCCAAACAGTCATTACTCCAATGGTAAAAGATGTTAAACATCTCTTAGAGCTTATGATTTGCTCTACCGTCTGTACTTAACTTATCAGTAGCATAAAAGACCAAGCTGGCTTAATGGTAAAACAATCTAGACAAGTGTTTAATACTAGCAGACAACAACTCTTCTAACTAATCGCTCCTTCCTAATGTGAATGCCAAACAATTCTGAGCCCCTAAAGGTTATGAGCAGCTTCTCTAAAACTCTGACAGTCAACGTATCACATGAACTCTGACATTCTTATTTTATAACTTTTTTTTTTTTTAAGGAGGTGCCAGGGATTGAATCTGGGACCTCGTACATGAGAAGCAGATGCTCCATCACTGAGTCTGGGAACTGAACCCAGGACCTCCTATGTGGGAAGCCGGAGCTCAACCACTGAGACACATCGGCTTCCCTGAGTTGGTTTTATCATTTGTTTTACTTGTTTTTTTGTTTTGTTTTGTTTTTTCAGGAAGCATGGGGAACCAAACCAGAGACCTCTCGTGTAGAAGGCGGGAGCTCAACTCTTGAGCCATATCTGCTCCCCCTACATCTATTTTTATCGCTGCCAGAGAACCTTGACTTTAAGATTTCAGAGTTTCATCAAAACTTAAATATTCAACTAAACATCTAAGAACAATAAATTGGTTTTAGGATGATTAAAACACACATACACACCTAGGGTTTCTACAAGGCTCGCCTTCTAGCCTTCAACAATTTAGGAAATTATGAACCTTCTCTTATTCCTGCCAACTTCCTAATTCCCCTGGTACCTTCCAGATAGAGAAGCATTCTCCTCTAATCACAAACAAAACACTTTTTTCTTTTTCAATATAAAATATTTTTCCTAGAGAAGTTGTAGATTTACAGAAAAATGATGCAGATTTCCCACATACTGTCCCCTCATTATTAACATCTTGCATTAGTGTGGTACCTTTGTTCAACTGATGAAAGAATATTTTTATAACTGTACTATTAACTACAGTTCTTAGTTTACATTAGGGTAAAAGCCTTTTTTTTAAACAGAATCAAACATCGTGTCCTCCTCAAAACAGATCCTTGAAAGGAAAAATCTTATTAAATTAAATTCACTAAGGCCAAATGTAAGTGAACACAAAGATACACACACAAAAAAGACAACAGTGTATCTGCATACAATAATCTCATAATGGGGCCGGCTCCATAGCCCAGTGGATAGGGCACCGGCATACCACATGGGAGGCCCCGGGTTCGGTTCCCGGGGACCTCTCCTAGCGGGCAGACCGCCTTGAGAATGGCAAGCTGCCATGGGTGGGCCAGAGCCGCCGTGGGCAGGACAAAAAGCTGCCACGGACAGGGCAAAAGCCGCCATGGGCAGGGCAGGTCGCCCGCGAATGGAGCGCAGCCAGCCACCTGCAAACTGAAGCAGAGCCGGCCGTGAACGGAAGCAGAAGCCGCCCACAAGCGGGGAAAGCCACGCCTGCGCAGTGACCAGTCTCGGTGCGTCGCCGCAACGGAGGGGAAGGGGAGATATGTAATAAAATAAATAAATCTTTAAAAAAATAAAAAATAAAAAAAAATAATAATAACCTCATAATATTTTCAGGTATATTTATAAATGAAATTTTCTTAACTTAAAACACAGTTGAGTCCAATTGTTTCAATATTTGCCAAAGAAGCAGAGAACAGAGGGTATAAGAAACAAAAGTGAAAAAAAGGAATTTAAAGCTATTTTATTTTTAACTTGGACATGTTTACACCCTGAATTCACATATGAAAATCAACAGAATCACTGAAACCTAATAGTTGACTTTCTGTTGAAAACAGAGTAGGAAAAAAATGTTTACACATTCTGTAGTATTAACTGCTAGCCCTAGGTTCTGTCAGAAAACATAAAATCTATAAAAATATCAAATAGTAACATTAAAAGAAGATGGTATCAGGACTATACGAAGTATTAATACAGACTGAAGAGGAGGAAGAGGTATCAATTAAGTGACAAAGAACTACTTCCTTGTCCTAAACCTGTCCACCTGGTCAAAACCTCTAAAAGAGAGGCTGAAACAAATTTTGGAATATAAACACATGGTTCTTAAGATTAACGTGGTTTCTAATGGAGAGAATACCTGACTTGATAGTTAAGAAGTTTGCTTAAGGACCACAAACAACCATTCTTCTCTCCAGATTACTACGAAGGAGGAGGTTCAAATTAAGAAGCTGTTCAAATTAAGAACCTGTCACTTTTGTTTTATTCTTCTTCAAGTTTAGAGTGCAATGTGAGTTGTTCTGACTCTCTAAGGCTTGTATAGGAAAGGCTAAAAATCACCTCTTGAGACACTAAAAATAGATGTATATAAATAAAACTGCAACTTATGAAGAAAATACTGGTAACTAGATGTTCACTCATCTGAGCTAGCATGGGAAAAGTGGAACCCTCTCTTCAGCCAATTCAAAATGGCAAGGATACAATATGAGGCCTAAAGAAATATCAACATCTCAAGTAACGCATCCAACATCTGTCAAGTCTCTCCTGTTCATAGTGCAGAGACAACCAACAGTAAGTGTGGGACATTATACATTTCTGATGGAACTCCTAGAACAGTTTCTGACTCAAACCCCTCTGCCTTCTCTCCCCAGCCCCCATTTTCCCTCCTACACACAACCTGTTGCTTTTCTCGTGGGCTCCTCAGTCCTCTCTCAATCTTCATTAATTTCTAACTACTTTGAGCTTTCTATATTTCCTGGCTCCACTCTCCAAGTTTCAATTTTCTCATACATCCTAAGTATTCTTCCAGTCTATATCCTATAAGACAATATCCCTCTATAGCATTTAGAGTCACCCCTCCCACCCCGCCCCCCAACATTTCTTTCTCAGGCCCAATTGCCAACATCACTTTCCTCAGCCTCTATTGCAATTCGGCTCTATTTCACCTTCCTCGTCTGTTTTTAAGGTTTTTACTCCTCAAGCGCTCTTCAAAAAGTCCCATACCTTCCCAAAGTTGTGCAGCCTAAAGATGAGAGTCACCAAAGGAGAATGAGAAAATGTGTGTGTTTGTGTAAAGGGGGCTGGGGGACTGAGAAAGAGTGACGCATTAGGGGGAGTTTGAGGAAAAGGATGGGTCCAATACCACCCACCCAACAAAAGTCACGATTCCCTAACTCCCCAGGAATCTAAAGTGTCCCATAATTCTTCACTACCTTTTGAGTTCCATGACTTGTCTTCCACATTGTTTATCCAACTAACCTCTCAATGAACTTCGATTCTACCGGCATCTCACACTAATTCCTCTCTACTTAGGCTTCCAGTTACTTTAGTTTCTCTACTCCCTTCAGTTTCCTTCCTACCCCCCACATTCAATCTCCATCCCTTTCTGACCCTCTTCCTCAAAGTCCTCAACCCGGTCTCCTCGAGGACAGACAACGTTTTCAACTGCTTCTCCTTTCTCCATCAAACCCATCCTCTCCTCAGACTCCCTGATCAGCCCAGAAATCCCTGCTATTTCAAAGCTCAGTATTTGGTCCTCCAGCCGGCAACCCCTCGGACACCGCCAGCTACAGGTGCCCTCCCAGATCTCGCTGTTCCTCCCATCGCACAGCCGCCACCAGCCCCCTCTCCACGCTCCGCCCTGCTTACCTGAGGACGAGGTGCAGGGAGGCGCTCCAGAATCCGCAGATGAAAACCCAACCGCCGACGGTCCAGAGGAGGCCATCGCCATCTTGG
>PVKH010016792.1:0-15623 GCA_004027955.1 Chaetophractus vellerosus
GTTGAATACATGAGATTGTCTTATAGTCTGTGTGTAACTCTGCTGTGACCTAAAATTTCTTTGAAAATTAAATGTAAAAAGGTGGAATGCTAGAGAGTGCGAAGAGGAAGGTGCCGTGAAACAGACTGGACACCAGATATTGCACCGACAAGGCAAAATCGGGAAAAAAATTTTGTATACATGTATATTATTATTTTTTCACATTTTTGAATAGTCCAATCCTTTAATAAAATCTTGTTTTCCTTTTTCTATTTTTTTAATTTTATAAAATTATTTTTTATTTTTAAGTTCTCCCATATTTTAACTCTTACATTCAAATATTATTTTTTTCATTTTCCTATTCATTGCAATTGGCTATTGTGATGGCTTCACCTGTGAAGAGGCTATGGATCACAGAAGGGTCACAATGGGGACAGGAGGGGATCATTGGTGGGGGGGGTGTCAAGGTTGAGGGTGCATGGGAGGAAGTCCACCTGAACATACATAAAAGGCATACATGGTCATGGGGTGGAGAATTACTCAGTAAATGGGAGAACACTGAATTACCATCTTGGAGAGCTCTGCCATATTTTCCAGAAGAGTAGCAACACCCCCCTGCACTGCAGGGGCAGGGTCTGGCAAAGGAGGATGATCCATTGATGGGCCCTTGTTATTGATGACTAGCCTTATGAGCCATTGCTGTTGAAATTGAAATAGCCTAGTGTTAAGGGGTGCCTAAGAGTTGCCTCTGGAGAACCTCCTTGTTGCTCAAATGTGGCCTCTCTCTAAGACAAACTCAGAATATGAATGCATTAACGTTCTTCCCAGCGTGGGGCATGAGTCCCGGGGATGAGCCTCCCTGTCAACGAGGGATTACTAACACATGCCAACAGGCAGTATGACTGGAAAAAGACTTTGAATAGAAGGGGGAAATGGTAAAGACAAATGAGTTCATAGGGCTAAGAGACTTCAAAGTGAGTAGGGAGGTCAACCCAGAGGTAATATTTATGGAGCTCCTAGTAGGACCTACTAGGCTTCCAATATGGATATCACCCCAAACAGAGGGCCTCCTGAGGGCTTTGAAGATATTCAGGTCCTATATCATGACAGATAGCCCCAGAGTTTGGTGCCTTACCAGTGGGCCCTAATTTGGAATCCTTGCTCCTGAGAGTGACAGAGTCTGACCGAAATATGTCTTCACTGCACATGGTCCATCTGTCTCTTCTATTCAAACCTATATTTGATGCCAGAGTTTTAGGTGTACTTCCAGAGAACGGAGACTATGGGCTGTCCATGTGCCAACTGGGTCCAGAGGCTCTGTGGACCTGCAACTCCTACTCTACAACTCAATGGACTCACCCATGACACCTAGTTGGGAGTTGACGATGGACGACGGCTATGCTGGGGAATGGAGAGAGCCTGCAGCTGCAGGCAGGATAATTTCTTCCATCGTATCTATGGGATATAAGCCTCCTCTCACTTGATGGTGGAGGGGACATCACCATCCCAGACTCCTTAGGATTGGGGGAAGAACTATGGACTAGAATGGACTTGTTGATGTCCTGCTATAGACTTGTGATATATGCAATGGAAGAAATTGCAAAATTATGTGGAGCCGGGGTCACTGGACATTTTGGGGGCAGGGAGAGGGAAGGGCAATTGTAATGCAGGGTTTTTTTGGGACTTGGGAATTGTCGTGGGTGATGTTGCAATGGAGGATGTAGGCCATTTTGTATCATCATGTATCATGCAGAACTGTGTGGGAGAGAGGGTGGTCTACAGTCTGAACTGTGATCTATGCTTGATGGCAAAGCCCCAAAATGTGTATATCTATTACAGGTGTTATGCCACACTGATGAAGGATGTGTATGTGGGAGGTTGTGGGACGTGTGGGGGGTGGCATATGGGTACTCCTAAAATTTCTGTGTAACATTTATGTAATCAATGTATCCTAAAAATATATATAGATATATAAAAATTTTTTTAAATGTATTCTGTACACCCTGAAAAAAAAGAGTACATGTAAAAATAAATAAATAAATAAAAGTATCTCATCCGGAATAATGTATTCATTAATTTCTATTTGTTATGTTAATTTTGGCTTTATACATATTTAAAATTATATTATTAGGTGCGTACAAAGAGTACCATTTCTTGATGAAAAGTTTTATCAATATGTAGTAACACTATCTCTAGTCATGCTTTGTCCTGATAGTCTTAATACAGCAACAACAGTTTCTTTTGATCAGTATTTACTAGTATATCTTTTTATTTGACTTGAGGTTTATTTTAACATTCTCATAATATGGATTCAAGTCTAAAATTTACCAGAAAACAGGTAGAGCTTTAGAAATTCTATAAGAAGAGGATATACATTAACACTGTTTACAAAGTGTTTTTTTTTCACTAGTTCCCTTTCTGAGGGTTTCAGCCTTAAGGGATGCTGGCATTTTGTGGGGTTTTCAATCCTACCTCCTACCCTAGACAGTGCTCTCATTCTCCCCATGTGTGGGCCATTAGAGCTTAAGGTCTAGGGCACCAGGCATTTGCAAATATTTCAGGGCGAGTGCCCGCTCCAATGCCAATACTTACTTATTCTTCTAGACAACTTCATCATTTTTGACCTCTGTGGAATTCCCTGACTTTCTCACCTGCTCACACACATGCACAGAAAAAGATGTTTTTGTTTTGTTTTCTTTCTAAATACAGCACATATTCAAATGTGTTATTCCAGGAGGACTTTCTCTGAATGTATAGGATACCATACTTTTGGAAAAGGAAGGCTAAAACCTCCTCATATTTTAATTCCTTACACTTCGTTATTTTTTTTCATAGACGCTACAATTTATTGTGTACTTAGTATGTGCCAGGCACTATACTAAGTTCTCTTTGTAAATACATATATATACAAACATGGAGATAGATATCTTTATATCCATCTATCTGTATCTATGTCTACATATATGTATATAACCTGATTATTACAACAAATGGTAATGTGATACTGGAGGAAAGTAGAAAGGAAATACTTGAGAAATGTGACCACTTAATAGATTCTTATACTGATACTGTTATGAACTATGAATCTGTTCTAGATCATAGGCTTCTTTTGCTCTAGATCCTTAAAAATTAGAAAAGACTAAACATATTTTAGTGACTTGCCCAAATCGATCTTTGCTTAGTAGCAACGAGCAAGGGTCCACATTACATTTCACAGAGTAGTGCACAGAGCTTCTGGGTTTTTCTGGGCTTCCTTAGTATCCCCAATAGTTGCAAGTTACAATAATCCCGTGAATTACCCAGGGAGTATAAATTTTAGAATTAAGGAATTAGAAATGATCTAGAAATTATAATTTTTGTATTTTCTTCTTCTGAAATATTCTAAAAATGAAATCCACACTGACCCCCCTGTTCTGTCTTGCTCCTTCACTGTGATGACAACCCCTTTTGAAAAGACAAGACACCTGTTCTAGCTAGTATAGTTTTTCATGTTCTGGCCACGGTTTTCATAATAAAAGAAACCAGAAACCAATAGTGTTAACATTCAAAGTGTTACAGAGATTGACAGGAAAAGAGAATTGGATATAAACTGTTGTTCTTTGTCTGTGTATACTAGGTGAGCTAAGAACATCCCTAACATTTGCAGAGCCCAGAGAAGAAATGGAGAGTCATATATCTACATATTTAAAAGTTGTGAACCAAGCTGACAAGCAAATATAATTCCATACTGATATGGAAGACCAGGTTTGAATTTAGAATTCTGAGACAACTCAGAATTTTGTACTAGAAAATGGAAGCATGAAGAATCACAGGCATCCACTTTTCTTCTTATTCCCTACTATATCCCAAGGCTTAAGAGACCTACATGCACATATATGGACAGGACAGCCCAAGCTCCTCACCTCCATCAACACTCTACAGTTTCCCCTTGACCACCTTTTTTATAGCAAGGCTCACCCATTGGAAGACTATCCTGGGGGAAAGGCCCATTACAGCCGCTGGAAATGGGCTCAAGTGATTTGGACAGTGAATACCAACATCCCTCATACCAAAGAAGGCTCTAGAAGGGAAAGCATCTCTCCATATGTACATGTCCCCATAGCCCTGTGAACCCCTTACCCAGGTTGGCACCCTCAAAACTCAAGGTCTGGGTAATGGTCCTGCATTTTTGGGTCTAAGGGCAACACTGGTTGAGGCAATGAAAAGGAACCTTAAAGACATGCAGTAGATCATTCAACAAACATGAAGTACCTATTATATACCAGGTGCAAGAGATATAAAGAAGAAAAGATATTGTTCTTTCCTTGAAAACACTCATAGCCTAATGGGGGAAGATAAAAAATTACTATGCATGATATAATTGCATAATGGCATGCAGGTGGGTATCTGAGCAAGAATGTTCACTCTGAAACAGGAGGCCTCAGCAACACCGCTCTGGAGAACACCTGAGCACTATGAGTTGCTCTGTAGCCTGAAGCAAAAGGGAACTGCTCCTCAGATTTTATGAGTTCATCCTTCATTCCACAGCTGCCCCAGTGTAGAGGCAGGCCATTACCTCAGGCAGTACTATAAATCAGCACTTGTGTTCCTAAGGAGGAATGCCAATAGCAAGAAAGCATTTCTGTGAAATCTGTGATCACTCAATACTCAGTTCAAATGTCGAAGTGTCTGTGAAGTTTGACTTCTCTAAATTCCCATAGCACCTATTCAAACATCTACTATGGAAAACATCATATATATGCTTAAAGCACTTGTTTCTGACTTGTTCTATTAGAAGCATTTAAAGGGCAACATTTGGTTATCATTCTATCTGTAACATCAAGCAGAGGCCCTGAACTTGAAGGGTGTTTATTTTTTTTTCAATTGTTAATCAATTTTTTTTTTTAGGATACATTGATTACATAAATGTTACACAGAAATTTTAGGAGTACCTATATGCCTCACCTCACACACTTCCCACAACCTCCCACATATACATCCTTCATCAGTGTGGCACAGCACCTGTAATAGATATACACATTTTGGGGCTTTGCCACCAAGCATGGACCACAGTTCAGACTGTAGACCACCCTCTCTCCCACACAGTTCTGCATGATACATGATGACATAAAATGGCCTATATTCTCCATCACAACCTCACCCAGGACAATTCCCAAGGTCCAAAAAAGCCCCCGTATTACAACTGCCCTTCCCTCTCCCTGCCCCCAAAGCGTCCAGTGGCCCCTGGATCCACATAATTTTGTAATTTCTTCCATTGCGTGAATCACAAGTCTGTAACAGGACACGAACAAGTCCACTCTAGTCCATAGCTCTTCCCCCAATCCCGAGGACTCTAGGATAGTGATGTCCCCTCCACCATCAAGATTGAGGGGGCTTATATCCCGTGAATATGATGGAAGAAATTATCCTGCCTGCAGCTGCAGGCTCTCTCCATTCCCCAGGATAGCTGTCGTCCATCATCAACTCCCAACTAGGTGTCATGGGTGAGTCCATTGAGTTGTAGAGTAGGAGTTGCAGGTCCACAGAGCCTCTGGACCCAGTTGGCACATGGACAGCCCATAGTCTCTGTTCTCTGGAAGTACACCTAAAACTGACATCAAATATAGGTTTGAATAGGAGACAGATGGACCATGTGCAGTGAAGACATATTTCGGTCAGACTCTGTCACTCTCAGGAGCAAGGATTCCAAATTAGGGCCCACTGGTAAGGCACCAAACTCTGGGGCTATCTGTCATGATATAGGACCTGGATATCTCCAAAGCCCTCGGGAGGCCCTCTGTTTGGGGTGATATCCATATTGGAAGCCTAGGAGGTCCTACTGGGATCTGCATAAGTGTTACCTCTGGGTTGACCTCCTGACTCATTTTGAAGTCTCTTAGCCCTATGAACTCATTTGTCTTTACCATTTTCCCCTTTTATTCGAAGTGTTTATTGAGTGCATTTATGTGTATTCAGTAAATTAATTATACAAAATGGATTCTACTTTGAATGTAATACTCTCACAAAAATGTTTTCCTTGGACCACTAGTATAATCTCCTGATATAACCATCTATGGTTTCGTTCTCACCATGGTTGACTGAAAAAAACGGGGCTGGTTAATGCCATTGTCTGTTTGACTTTTTAGACAAAGATTATCATATCAAAATTTTGTTTATTCAAAACAATATATATATATACACATTCAGAATAACCACAACCAACCTTCCTTCAGATTCTTCTCATTCCTCATTAATTCTTCAGCATTTGGCAAGTCAAAGATACACAGACTATCTGAACTTCAAGAAAAGAATCTTGGGTTGCCTTTTTCTCAGAACCCTTTCCTCTTCATCATGAACTGAAGCTTAGGATGATATGGATCTGTTTGTTAAATGAAATTATATGATGCTTCCTATCATCTTCCAGCTAGACAGCTTTTCAACTAATTTTTTTTTTTTACTTTCCTCTGAAATGCAGTAATAGAAGCTACAATTTTGCTGGTACAGTTTTCATTTCTATTTTTTCTACTTGTGAAAACTAAACGACTTACTTTATATTTCCATATTCTTGAAAGTGGTAGACAGAGCCCCATTAGAAGTCACAAAGTAGGGTTTAATACTTCACAAGCTGGAATCACATCTTATGTGTTAAAATAAAATACTTCCAAGAGCCCTGATCTGTTCCCAATAGATATTGAAGGGGCTACCAATAATCACAAAATTCATGCAAATATAAACACATGGTGTCCCAAAGTCTTAGTGAATTTTGAAATTAAAAAAACTCAAAAGTATAAATACTACAAACTTGAAAAATATCATTTGAATGGTTAATTATTTATATTTCTTTCCTACTTGGTGTTGTAAGTTAGAAGAATAAATTTTTAATTTTTGTTTCAGTCACTCTGCAGATGGTTAACTTCAACTGAAATAAAAAATTAATACTAAAAATTTTTCAAAATACAAGGACAAAATGAAATAAGTTTTCAAAGGATGTCTCCCAAGTTTGTAAGCATTATATTTCTTGAGTTATTTAAGCCTTATAACTGCACTAAAGCTTTTGAGATGCCAGGTATTAATTCCCTTTTTTACAAAAACTTGTTCTTTTCTCAAATGTAATAAAATTTTTATTTTCATGGTAGGAAAATGTTTTCCAGTTTTGAATGTAGCACATGTCAGCAGATAGATTCTGTAGCTGCCAATTAAAAGACATCGTTTAGCAACTACCCTGCATGATAAACCAACCTGCATCTCTTTCTAGAACACATTTTAATTTTTATTGACATTTTTAACAGACTCGTCACTAAACTGTAACCCTGAGACTTACATGAATCTTTGTTTACATTTTATCTCTTATCACCACTGAGAGTCCAATTTAAAAGCAAAAGAAAAGGTGAAACTTTTTCCATAAAGAATATTCAATAATAGAGAGCAAAGGCACAACTTTACTCCTTAATCTATGCAATATAACTTGATTTACAATTAAAGAATGACATTGTCAAACTTTTAAATTTTATTAAACATTTGTGACAGTGCACAGAATGAATTCCAGACCTATATAAATACACAGGCAGCTGTATGTTATTTGCATTTTTATCAGTTTGGAAAGAGCACAATGTACTTCCTGCATCTTATTTTCAGAATTTGCATTTTATCATCTTTGGCTATCCAGTATATAGTATGGAGTACTTGAATATCTCATTCTTTGAATTTTCATTTTTGATTGTAAATCAGATGATGTCTGGCACTTTTCTCTTTTCTCATTTTTCTCTTCTCTCAACCTCCGGGTTTATTTGCTCCCATTTCTTCTTGGCTCTAAAAATAAAAGACACAAAATATTTATTTCAATTATTTTCTTTTTCAGCATTCCTCAGGGCACCAACATTTCATATTCCTTTTGGCAATTACTTATCATAAATCTAAAGGTAAAATGAAAGCTAATCTTATTTTTTAAAATCATAATGCCGCTAAAACTAACTCCACTTCTTTCAGATAGTTTTCCTGCTTTGAATTTGGATAGAGGAGTAGAAAGGAGTGAAAAGAAGCCTATATATAAGGCTCTACAATGGAACACGCTGAAAGAACATTACATCCTGTGGAGACAGGCACCTCCATTCCCACCAGCTATATCCCTCTATCAGAAAGGACATGTGGCCTCAAGAGAAGTCCAATGAGAATGGTATCTCTAGTCCCCTTTGGCTCGTGCCCTCCATTCCCAATTCCCACAGGTGCTTACATTTTCCTCTCCTACTGTATCATCCTCATAGCATCCAACAATTTTCCCCAAAAGGCTCCTCTCACCCATTTACACTTCAGTAGCCTTGGCAACCAGAGCCTTAGAAGAATAGACTTAGTGGCAGCTCGTGTTTTCTGCTTCTTTCCCTCCAGCAGTCTATCTACCCACTGGGAAATACTGAAATCACTGCTGTGCCTGAGCAGGAATGTACAGGGGGAGATACACAAGCTATTCATTCTCCTCCTATTCAGGTTTTGATAACAATAATTGGAAAGGATAAGAGTTAGGGGTCATGAATTTCCCAATCAAAAGTTTGGGCAAATAAGAAGCTAACATTATTTTGTTATACCTCTAGTTAATTTCTTGAATCTAAATCCCCATTCTGCTTGATGTAAAAAACTCCAGGATTTTTGTCTAGTCTTCACCTACTCCTCCCCCGAAATTAAGTACAATCGCTTGTGCAAATACACACAAAATTAAGAGAAAAACAGTCAATTAAATAGTATGGTAGTAGGATATGATTTGGGAAGATGGAGGAAAAAACCAGTTGACTCCCTATATAAATGTACAGGTACACACAGGGGGAAGAGAGTGGTTTCTCGTCTGGACTTGTACTGGTTCATCCTGAAAGGTCCTGTAGGAGAGTTTATAGATTTGATGTCTTGCAAGTTCAGGATTTAGGTAGGACCTCCCTATCTGGAACTTTTTCTGAAAGGTTCAGTTGTCTGAATGTGAAACTATCCTGTGTGGTTTTTCCAAACCTAATGAGCCAGCCCAGAACAGGCTGGAAGAAGACATCAAGCTTTCTAGCAAAAGAACAATCTGAGGTCAGATCTACGACAAACACTGGTCCCTTGGGAGGTTCTCAGGATCCCCACATCCTCCCAGGGCACAAGAAAAGGAGACCGCAGTCACTCAGAAACTCTGTACTGGAAACTTCGTTTAGGGTACCCTGTCTGCATGTGCTAGCCGGTATTTATCTAAGGTGGGTCTAGTAAGGCTTTATTATTTTGTGTCAAAGTACCATTGTATACATTTATTTGTAGTTCAGCAAAGAATGCATCTTAGCATATTACATAATTGCTGCCAGCGTTATGCTTGCTGTGAGGAGATAACTGTTAAAAAAGATTTCTGGTAACTCATAAAAATAGGCAAAGAGGAACACCATAAAATAAAAGTCATATTAAATTGCTACTAGACAAGGATTCTACTAAACTCCAAGTAATTAACTGTACATATATATCTTGAAAATGTTATTCATTTAAATGTCTTCTAAAATATGTTCCTTGAGGGGCTGGCTGTAGCCCAGTGGATAGGGCACCGGTACACCACATGGGAGGCCCCGGGTTTGGTTCCTGGGGACCTCTCCGAGCGGGCAGACGGCCTGAGAAGGCAAAGCCGCCGTAGGTGGGGCAGAGCCGCCATGGGCAGGGCAAAAAGCTGCGGGGGGCAGGGCAAAGCCACCACGAGCAGGGCGAGCCTCCCGCGAACGGAGCAAAAGCCGCCCGGGAATGGAAGCAGAGCCTCCCACAAGCGGGGCAAGCCGCCTGCGCAGTGAGCTGACTTGGCGCATCACCGCAGCAGGGGGAGACAAAGCAGACATAGAAGAACACACACACACACACACAAATGAGTACACAGCAAGAGCAAGCAAAAAGGGGAGGGATATGTAATTAAAAAATTAAAAAATTAAAAACCTAAAAAATAAAATAAAATTAATTAATTAATTAAATTAAATGTTCCTTGAACTTAAAAAACTCATCATTCATTTTCAGAATTTCATAATACACTAAAATGACTAGTAAATATTTACCTGTATATATTTTTTCAGTTTTTGAATATGTTTTTGAAAAAGGAATTCTTTTTCTCCAGGCTGAACCATTATAAGATGTTGACATATATTTATCTAAGAAAAAAAGGAGATGAAAGAAATATTTTATAACTTTAAAATCATATTCTAAGAAAATCATATTCTGAGGGTATTTCAAAGTTATAAACCTCCCCATGGGTGAAGCTATTTTCTAAGTAATTCATTTTACCATTTCAAAGCTAAGGCATCAGAGATACAAGTGAGTTTATTAAGATCACTTAAGTCATCTGTGAACATGGATACAGATCTCTTAATTGGCTGTCCAATTCCTCAAATAAGGCTTTGTCCCATGAAGCTAAGCTAGAGGAGAGTATGATATCTGGGCATGATCAAAATATTTCATTGCCTTGCTTTTCTATGATTTTGTATACAATAATGATGTTTGTGGCACTTATCAGACACACATACACACACACACACACAACGTATGAGGTATAGCCTAATTCCCTCTTCTTTCCTTGAGGTGATTCCCATGATCACAGTGATTGCTCAGTTACAGTGAACTCATTGTACCAGGAAACCAAATGCATTTATAGCCTAACTTGGTCCTTAAATACCTACTTTCTCCTGACATTTCTATATTTGAACTCTTGTCTAGCAAATTAGATTTGTGTTTTCAAGTATTACTATTCATTTGTGGTTCTCAAAGTATGGTCATAATAACACTGAGTTTATCTGCTGTTTTCACTATAATCATATCTGTACCAATGGTTCAAAAGCAACAGTGAGTAAAATTGCTGGCCCCTCAGCACAAATCAAGGCATTGGCACCAAACTTGTTCTAGTAGCCATTGTGTTCTTCACAGCCATCTACTCACAGTAAAATAATAATAAATAAGATTTAAAAACCAACCAGCTTAACCTAAGAATACCCTTATTTACTTAAGAATGTTCTTACTGAAGTAGCAATAATTGTTATTAAATCACAACCCATAATTACATGTGTTTTCATACACTGTGTGATGAAATGGGAATGATGCATAAAGCACTGGAAGCACTAGAAGAAACCATCCTGGACTTTGTGTTTTTTAATAATATTGGAGTGGATAACACCTTTCAAAGGAAGACATATAACTAAGAAGCCATGAAAAAAATCTGATAAATTTTACTAAACAATATTTCTGCAGGGAAAAATCAGCATAAACAATTCTCAGTTGGCTTATTTTGCACTCAGTTGAACAGAAACTGGATCTATCCTCATGACTTTACTAAATTGCTGCTGCTAAGTTTTGCTAATTGCCTCCCTGTCAATAAACCCAATAATCACTTACAGTTCTCAGCTTAAACTCATGGAAGTATTCACTAGTGCTAAATCATTTCCTCTTTCTTGGGAGATCCTTTCTACCTTTCTGACTGCTCCCCCTATGTTGCCTATGAAGGTCCACCTTCCTTTATCTGGCCCTTAAATGCTGGCATTTGCAAAGCTAGCCCTGGTCTGGTGCTCTTCTCACTATACACTCCTTCTAGATAATGTTGTCTATACAATCCGTCTGTGCATCTGTATAATTCCATCCAGATTTCTGAGCTGAGCTCCTAACCTACCCATCCAATTGCCTATGTTACCTCTCCTATATGTCTTCGTAGTACCTCCAATTCAACATGTCCAAGGAAAACCATCATCTCGCCTCTGAAAATAGGGCTCTTTTTCAGTTTTCCTCATCACAGTGAATGGCGCCACCACCCTTCAGTTGTATGTCCAGAATCTGGGATTCTTCCTTGATATCTCTCCCTTCTCTCCAATCGAAATCCTGGGGATTTTATATCTTCTAAATATGTAGGGGCCGGCTGTAGCTTAATTGGTAGGGTGCCGGTTTACCACGTGGGAGGCCCCGGGTTTGATTCCCGGGGCCTCCTTGAGCGGGCAAACTGCCTTGAGAAGGCAAGCCGCCATGGCAGGGCAAAGCCGCCACGGGCAGGGCAAGCTGCCCGCGAGCAAGCAAGGCCGTCACACCGTGGGCTGACTCGGTGGGTTGCCACAACGCGGGGGAGACAAGCAGACACAGAAGAATGCAAAAATCAACACAGCAAGAACAAGCAGAAAGGGGGGGGATATATAATTTTTTAAATAATAAATAAATAAATATCTAAACGCCTATAGTCTCCTTTTCTACCTGCATGCAAACTGCCCCACCCTCAAAGCAATCTTCAAGAAGCAGCCAACAGAGCTGCTCACTTCTAGGAATTCATCCTAAAGTTAAAATTAACATATGACAGAAGATACAAAGATATTCAGTGCAGTATAGTTTACAGTTACAAAAAAAAAAGTGAGTAACAACTTGGTTTGTAAACTATGGTACCTCCATGCAATGCAAAACTAAAAGTTACACATCTGCTGATATAAAACCATCACCAAGTCATATTGTTAAGTGAAAGTCAAGGTGCAGGCTCCCATTTTGATAGTCACAGAATGTGTGTTTAGAATGAATATAAAACTGATAAGAGTAACTGCCTCAGTGGAATGGGATTGGGGGAGGTGAGAGTTTGATAGAGGAAGGAGAATTACTTTTCACAGTGTACCCTCTTCATTACTGTTCTAATTTTTAACAGTGTGCATACATTTTAAAATGTATATAATAAAATATATTTTAAAAAAATAAATATGGGAAATGCACAGAAAGTTAGGAACACATAAGAATGAAAGGCTTTTTGAGGGGTTAAGAATAAAACATTAATATTTTTATTAATGAAGAGAACACTACATCTATATAAATACCATATGCCAAACTTTTATATAACTTACTGCCACAGTACTTGAGTGAAATGAAAAAGAAGAAAGGAACCATATATAGAAAATAGCAAACTCTAGTCAAGTAAAATCTTTTTTTTTGTTTGTTTTTGTTTGTTTTGGTTTTTGGTTTTTTTTGTGTGTTTTTTTCAAGTAAAATCTTATTGCTTCAGTGATCACTTACTGAGAATTGCTGCATATGATGCAACAGACACAATGTTGTTTACAGGAAAATTATTCATGAAAATATGAACATATACATATATATTATAATAGGAAATTATATATGTGTATATGCATGTATGTGTATATATACATATAATCGCAAATGTCATTCTATTCTAAACAAAGAGAATAAAAATAATTTATATAACACTAACTTTTAGTTAAACTGTATAAAAAAGGACCTAAGAAAGATAGAGTTTTATTTATGTTTCAAAAGTATGCAGCATTCAGAACTCCACAAACTAAGTTGTGAACATGGGAAAATATAAATATGAAATTACAGAGAATTGAGTGGCATTTTGTTAAGTTCAGGAAACTGAAGCCCAACTTCAAAAGAGCAAAATTCATCTGAAAAAGGAAGAAAAAGAGATTTGGTTTCCTCCTGCCCCGTGGCCTTGCACTTCCTGACATATACTATGACTTTGCCTATTACATGATAAAATGATTTATAAGTAAGTTGTGCATGGTAGGAGAGATGAGAGCTTGTCAAAAAGATTGCAGTTAACCCCCAAACTAACCCTTTCAGAAAGTAATCATGAAGGCCTAAAGAAAAGCCAAGCACTAGCCTGAAAGTGATAATTGAACAATGCAGTTAGTGGAACAAGAAAATGTCAACCATTTAAAAAACAATCCCCAAGAGTGAAATAAAGGTATCCAGGGGGAACAAAGTGGAATGCTCTGAGAAAAAAAACACTAGGGAGGCATAAAGTCAAGTCATCTGCACTCAACACAAGTTTTCCTCACATCCTTTAAATCATGTACACTCCTGCACATGGAAGAAATTCTCTCACTGGTTTTCTAAGATGTTCTGGTGGTGATGGCCTGGAACAAAAAAAGGGGTAGGGGCAGCCATGAAGACCAGTCAAGCCATCAGGAAATTCCATGGGAATGCAAACCACAGGCAAGAGTAAACTGCATCAGTAAAGAGCCTCACCTGGACAGAGGTTGAGTTTGGGTTCCTTGTTAACATCTGCTTTATTGTAGGACCCATTTGGAGCCCTGCCACGGGGAGGTGCATTCAATGAGACAGTCCTGACAGCATCTCTCTGAACATGGATATAGGCTGCATTCTCAGCATTTCTATTTTTATTATTGCGATGGTAACTCATTTTATTTTTGGGATTTGGGGCCTGTACCGCTGAAAAAGAAAGGTGGGGGGTGGGGAGAGAAAGGGATAAAACAAACTGGTTTCACATCTGTAAACAACATATTACACTTTACGCATTTGACAGCATGATGGAAGACAATGCAAGCTTAAAAAAAAAAAGAATAAGATTATAGAAGTTGGGTTGACATCTAAAATAACATTAATGTTTGTATGGCAGTGGTTTGTTTTTCAGGTAGCAAGTATTATTCGCTGCTTATTCTCTTGTCAAATCACAATTTAGAAATATCAAACATATGGACAATTTACCTCTACGCATTCCTGGGCCAGGAAAGTTCTTTGGTTCATCATAAATCCATTTTCTCTTTTTTACACCTTTAAAATGAGGTTTCCTCACTGGCTGGACATCATTCACTTAAAGAAGATAAAATTTTGCAGTTTTTAAGAGATTCTTTCATCTGAAAATTACTGTAGGTGATAATTATATATCTGTGTATTCACATGTCAAGTAAAGGAAAAAAAATAAATGTACCACCTAATGTTTTATTTTCTAGAACAAAGGGTGATTTATTCTTAAGTGCCAAAAAAGTCTATCTTGGAAATAGATTGATGAGAAAATGTTCAATAAGTAGCATTACTCAGAGAAAAATGCCTTTCCAAAGGAATGTGTAGATCCTTTTAAAAGAACATAAAATTACATTCCAAATATAATTATAAATCTCAAAATGTTGTTATTAAGTAGCTTTAGAATTATTTTGAACATAAATCTCTTTGTACTTTTTAAGCCAAAATTACATCTTAAGAAGCTGGATTGATTTAAAATACTTTGAATGAATTTACCTTATTCTTTCAAGATCTTAAGGTGTTAGCGGTACTGATAACTTGGTCAAACACAACTGAACAGCATTTGTAATTGTTAATATCACTAAATTATTCACTTTTTGTTTGTATATTTTATTAATACACCAAAAATTTTATATGCATCCTCAATTCTCTAGGAGTTTCTGACATACAATTGTACAGAAAGTCTTTAAGCCCTTTAGTCAAGAGGGGAATCCTATTATTTCTCTCTGCACCTGAACATTTACAAAAGTGACCACTGCACAGAGAAAATGAACAGCAAGTATACTATGTAGATTGCAATTGTTCTCTGTAGAATGGACCGATTAAGTCTGTCTTTGCCTTGGCTCTTCATCTCAGCTTATGTTTTTTGTTTGTTTGTTTTGTTTTTAAAAGATACTTAGATTACATAAATGTTACAGAAAATATATAGGAGATTCCCATATGCCCCGACCCCTCCCCCCACATCCCACATTTTCCCATATTAGCAACACCTTTCATCAGAGTGGTACATTCATTGCAGTTGATAAACACATTTTGGAGCATTGCCATTAAGCATGGATTATAGTTTACATTGTAGTTTACACTCTCTCCCACTCAATTCTGTAGGTTATGGCAAAATATATAATGACCTGTATCTGTCATTGTAATTTCACTCAGGACGATTCCCA
>PVKH010016793.1:0-15622 GCA_004027955.1 Chaetophractus vellerosus
GCGGCTTCGCCCTGCCCACGGCGGCTTGCCCACTCAAGGCGGCCTGCTCACTCGGAGAGGCCTCGGGAACCGAACCCGGGGCCTCCCATGTGGTGAACCAGCGCCCTATCCACTGGGCTACAGCCAGCCCCCTAAATGCTTTCTTGTAATTGGAAAAAAGTAAAAAAATATCTGCTTTTATCAATTATTTTCAATATAATATTGGAGGTCTTAGGCAGAGGGAAAAAAATAAGGAAAAAAATAAGAAAAAAAAGTAAGAAATATAAATATTGAGGGTTGGGGAGTACAATTGTCTTTATTCTCAGATGAAATGATATATATGTAAAAGTACTAAGGAATCTACAAAAAAAGCTACCAGAACTAATAAATGAGTTTAGCAGGTTAGAGGCTACAAGGTCAATATACAAAAATAGATTGTATAGCTATATACTAGCAATGAAAAACTGGAAATTGAAATAAAAAGAAAAAACACCATTTACAACAGCACCACAAAAGATGAAGTGCACAGTGATAAATTTAACAAAATACATGCAAGACCTTTACAATAAAAGCTACAATACACTCACAAAGGAAATTAAACAAGATCCAAGTAAATGAAGAGATATTCCATGTTCATGGGTCAGAAGTCTCAATAGTGTTATGTAGTGGATTGAACTGTGTACCCCAGTGTGATGGTTAGGTTCATGTGTCAACTTGGCCAGGAGATGGTGTCCAGTTGTTTGGTTAAGCAAGCACTGGCCTGTTACTGTGAGGAAATTTCAAGAACTTAAATCATCAGTAATTTGATTGCATCTATGGCTAATTACATCCACAATCAACTGAAGAGATTGCTTGTTGAGAGTCATTTCATCTAATCAGCTGAAGGCTTTAAAAAGAGATGTGATGATTGCAGCAGTCAGAGAGTGAATTTCCATCTCTACTCCAGTCAGCCAGATTCTCTGGGGAATTCAATGAAAACCTTCATTGGAGTTGCCAGCTTGCAGCCTGCCCCACAGAATTTGGACTTACGCATCCCCACAGTTACGTGAGACAATTTTTATAAAAAGATCATAATATTTACAGATACCTCCTGTTGGTTCTTTTTCCCTAGAGAACCTTGCCTAATATACCTGGTTTGGACATGTTGTTGGTATTGGTCCACATTCTGGTAGATATGGACCCACTGTAAATAATATCTCTTCAAAGTGTTACTTCAGTTAAGGTGTGATCCAACTAAATCAGATTGGGCTTTAATCCAGATTATGGGAGTCCATTACAAGCAAAGTGAAAGTCAGATATAGAGAAGTCATATGGAGCAGCCAGAAGCTGGGAAATCATAGAAACATGGAAGAGAAAGGAGAAGACACCACCATGTTCACTGCCATACTACAGAAAAGTTAACGACTAAGGATCAATGGCAGTCAGCCCCAGAGTACCACAGCCTTCTGGGAGAAAGCACTGCCTTGCTGATGCCCCAGCTCAGACCCCAGCCTACATCAACCAGCCTGCATGAACCACCATACTTGAGACTGAAGACACCTCCAGATGATTCTAATCCCCAGCTGTTGGCCTAGACATCCTGGAGCAGAGATATGCCAGATATATGTGCTCTGTCTGAATTTCCAACCTACAGACTCCATGAGCATAAGAAAATGGTTGTTTTGAGCCTTAAATTTGAGGGTAATTTGCTACATAGCAATATTAACCAGAACAATTACTTTAAATAAAAAATTGCAAACAACTCCCTTCTCCCCAAACTTCGGTATTATACTTTCATAACATCTTCCTTGCAGTATACCCATCCCATCCTTCCCTCTCTTCCTTCCTTCTCTCTTTTCCTTTCCTTTCTTATTTCATTTTTTTTAAAACAGTTGGTCATGACAAAGTGATGTCATGATCCATTATACGATCACAATGAGCTGACCTAAGCAGAGAAAGAAGGTGCTTGGAATAGTAGCAACACACAGGAATACTAGGGTAAGATTAATGGTGGAACTGGCCTCTTGGGCCTCACTGCTCATAAGGTCATTTATACCAGTATTTATAGCATACATTGAACTCTTTAGGAGGATATGTGTCAATACTTTTTATAAAAATTTACAACCTAAAAAATGTGAAACCATGCAGAAAATTTGCACCAACACATCAATTCTGCCACAAATGTTATGACCATTTACAATATCATTAAAATACCATTTAATAATCTTGATAAAAAATTATATTCATAATTTAATGAAAACATTCGTGGAAGAATTAGCATAAAAAGGATACATTAGTGTCCAATCTACTTGCTAATCATTAGTAGGCAATTCCTATCTCATTACTCAGTCAGGATCCAAGTAACTACTATAATTATTAGAAACTATATAACCATAAACAGTGTTGGGTGCAATGCTAATGAGTGAAAACAAAAATAAAATATCTGCCTAACTTTTGGTGTTAATTTACATTTTACTGTCAAATTGCTGTAAAAACAGTAATCTTTAGTCCCAGGTTAGCTGTTAAGTCACTCATTCATTCACTCAACAGATATTTATTGAACTATGTGTCACGGCACTGTTCTAGATGTGGGGGATTGAGCAATAAGCAAAATAGAGAAAAATCCTGGTTCTTAAGGGACTTATATTCTAATGGGAAGCTTGCATTCTATGCTAATTCATGCTTTACTGCAACAAATATGTTTGTGCTATGTACAGTGGTCTTTGTAAAGATGATTAAAATAAGGTACCTAAGAAAAAGCAATCACACAACTACGTTATTTTACTTTTTTGGAGTATAAGAAGGATATCCTGACTACTCATCCAACAAGCGCTGGCTTTCTACACATGTCAATATTTTCATCTACTTGCAGATTAATAGGTTTCAGATGACTCTGAAGGCTAAGAAACTTCAGTTCTCTCACCTCAACTCAACTTTATCTTTCACCTCTACCTCAACTTAGCTCATCTTGTGCCACCTTCTCTTCTTTCAATGAGTGTACTGTCCTTTCAGATCATGGATACATCTTCTCTAGACCATTCTCTATTTACTTAGTGAATGATTTCTCTCATAAAAATTTTATATTTTATCAAATAAAATGAAAAAAAAAAACTTGATGAACAAAGATGCTTCTCTTGACTTGTCTCAAAAGTCCTGTTTTTATAGGACTAGGAATTGGTACCACTGAGTCAACCATGCTCTTCCATAAAGCCCCTTGTGATCAATCTGATCACTCTATGTGTCAGCAAATATTTAAGGGGTGAGTAATGCCCCTGAAAAATAATTATTCCCCTTGTAAAACTAATTGTTTTAGTTGAGAGCCTAGGTTATAATAATGGCATCATCGACCTCAAGTTATAAGTCCAATGAGCTAGTACTTAGCTGGATTACCACTAATTAAATCCCATGGGGTGAAAATGATTTGTAATGACTGGCAGGATGTTCACAACTTTTCTTTTGTCTTAAGGTTTAAGAGTGTGTTATTTCCCAGAAGTTACATGCTCCCAGTTAAGAAAACTTACATAATCAAATGCACTTCATTTATGATTAGCACTGAAAGCCCCTTCTAGCCAGTCTCTGAATTTGTCTCTTGGTTTCTCATGGTTCTCCACTGAAATACCCCATTTTTACCCAAGGCAATTTAATAACTTCTTTAAGTGATCCTACATGGTTGGAATGCAGAATACATCATCTAAAACTCCCAAACTGAAATCACTCAGTCTCTTGGTTGCCACTAAGAAGTTTTAAAATGCTTTTGTCAGTGCTAATAATCTAAAGTTTAGAAGTCTGCCCTTGAAATGCAAAGATGTTTTTCTTACTCTATTGCTGAACAGGTGGAAGAGTTAGTGTTCCCAGCTATATATTTTATACCTTTATGCTTTTTCAAAATAAAAGCATTTTAGGAAAAAAATGTTTTATATAAACCATTAGGAATTTTTAACACAGAAATTATGAGATTATTTAGCAAGAAAAAGCAGCAAAGATGGGAACAGAATTCACTAGAGATTAGTCCCTGAAAGAGAACAGCTTCCTTGCTGTGGATGTAACTCCTTAATGATTTACACAAAGAGTATGTGAAACAAAATTTTAAATATCATAAGGCAGTCATGCCATAAGAACAGCCCCAGAAAATAAATAAGCATAAGTTCCAATGCATGGCATAAAAATGAATAATTCTGGGTGAGATTTTGAAATTAAAAATGCAATGGAGAAAAAAAAATGAGGGGGAGAAAGAACATGCAAAGAATCCAACTTCTCCTTGAGCTCATTTGAATAGTATAATTCAAAAGAAATCATCAAGTTTCCTAAGTCCTGACAAGGTGTTTTCAAGAGCATTGTGTGCTCAGATCCTCCCACAATAAAATCCATTAATGAATTCATTACCATTGGGCACGTTTAACTCCAATTTCCAATATCCTGGTTAAGGATTGTATTTTATTATAATTACTGTAAATCCAATATACATCTTTTCAGAAATACCTAGCCCCATTAATGCTTTTACATTGTGGGGGGGAAAATGAAAAGTATTACCAGCCAGCTATATATATATAAATATATATACACATCAGTTTCCTCCACCAAATTATAAATTACCCGAGGGCAGGAATTAGTTTTGTTAATGCCCTATATCTGTATAATTTTCAAATTTCATGTACAGAATTTCACTTTTTCATAGTAACTCTCTAAGGTCCAAGGAGTAGTAGTAATTTCTATTCTATTGCAGGGGAAATTGCAGCCAAGAGATATTAAAGTAGCAGAGTCAGGATATAATCAAACTCTTCTGATTCCTAGCCCATGAGCAGGAATATGTTAAAAACTTATTATGGAAATTTTCAAATATATACAAATGAAGAGAGACTTGTACATGAAACTCCACAGCTTCAACAATGATCAACTCGTGGTCCAATTTTGTTTCATTTATACCCCATTTTGAAACAAACGCTACACCTTATACCATTTTAATCTGTAAGTACTTCTTGTGATCACTATCTTAATCATAAGGTCTATGCTGAATACAGCAGATGATCAATAAACTCTTGTTAAATGCTAGAGATCAATCAGAATAATCCCTTTATGAGGTGACCTCAAATATGCTTTCAGACATTACTACTCCTTTCTGACTTAGAAAATTAAATTCTGAATTACTAAATGCTACAGACTCTTTCACTCATTCACAAATATTTATTCTGTGCCTACAGGATGCCAGGCACCAAGCTAAGTACTTGGGATAATAGGAACAAGACAACACAGACCCTTCTTTCAGAGTTTTTACATTCAACAGTTCTGAACACACATACACACCCAACCATGTGTATCTTAAGGAAAAGGAATTAGTTCAGGTTGGAGGAATACTTCTTAACTAGGTATTCCAGGTGAAATCCAAATTCTCCATACACAAACTGTAAGGAGGAGTGGAAGACAAAGCCTGAATGGAATTCAAAATCTTGATATCCTTTTAGAAACTGTTAAGAAGATTTTACCTAATTCTGCTCCTCCTAATAGTTTTTCCAGTATAGAAAACCAAAGATATTAAATTAATGTGAAAAAAAGTAAAAGAATTCAAACAATTGATAAAAACAACATTTATAATACCTTATATTTTAAAATGTCCAAATCATTTCCATCTTTCACTGAATGCATACCCTTATTCTCATGTTAATGTCTTATTCATCATATATAAAATATATCAAAAAATGTACAGTTAACTATAGGAACTACTTACTTAAACTCTAAAACTCACTTTTTTTAATGTAAGCTATACAGACTGGAGTAAAATAGGAAAGAAACATTTTTTTCCAGTTTTTTATTTCCAGGAAACTCAATAAGTATAATGTAATATATATAACCATTCTCCCTCTTTATCTGACACTCCTGAAAATTAATATTCTCTCACATGAAAATAATTCATACAGTCCCCACCTTAAAAATGTCATTCATTCATTTATTCATTTTATTTCCACTGGTTATAAGGGTGAAAGGATCATGAGAGTCCCTCCCTCAAGAAGCTTACAACTGGGGTGTGAGATGGTAAAGGGTACGAAAAGGAAGGTGAGGTTAGAATTAATTAGAAATATGCTAAGTGCTATGAAGAAGTCCAAAGCTGTTAGTTAAGGTTCAAAGGAAGCAGAAATTTTATCCAAATAGAAGTACAGGTATTAAGGCATACACCAGAAAAAAAGGTGTCATTAGAGCTTGGCCCTAAAGGATTGGTATCATTTCGACAGGTGGAAACTGGTGTATGGAGGGGCACAGATGCACATTCCACACAAGCCCAAATTAAAGGCACAGAAGTGGAAGGCATGAAGAGTATTCGGGGAAATAGAGTGCTCTGTTTGTAGGATACATGTAATGGATGCACACAAAGAGCAAAACCAAACTCCATCCAAGGACAAAAAGTCCTCACTGAGACGTTCACTGTTTAATTTATTCTACTTCACTCATTCATTCAGGAAACACATACTGGGCAACTAATAGAGGCACTATGTTATTTGTGGATATAAAAGGCAAAATCCTTGCTTTTACGCCCACAAACATAAAAGTCATTAAACTGAAAATACATCTTGAGGGAGTGTTTTCTGGTATGAAATGACTATAAATAATCTTGTCCTGCTCATGTTGGATATTAGCTTGTGTTTAAACCTTAGCTATCCTCAATTTGCATGTACAATGCCTATATTATGGAATAAAGCAGATAAAAATAAAACAATTTGTTTGCATCCCTACCCAGATCAAAGGGGGTTATACTAGGTTAAATCTAAGACCCCTTCCAATTCAAAAATGCTCATACTATGATTCTAATTCTACTGGACTAAATCCTTTCGGAAGGCTGGATAATAAGAAGCTATCATTAAAATGGCTGCTTAATTTACAAAATCAGTAGTTGCCCTAATTTAGGTCAACTACTTTAGGCAAAAGTTGGGTCAAAAATGTTAAATAATTACCCTATCTCAAATGGACTTCCAGGGTACTAGTACTACACTCAGATTCCTGCTACATGCCTAGGGGTGCTTTTACTTTACCTTTCAGGTGACATCAGCTACATATACAGTTGGTAAAACAAAAATCAGGTATGGCAGCAAACTGGTGATATTCAAATGAACTGGCCACCAGCTCTTATAAAATCCTCCCTCTGGTTGCCAAACTGCCTGCCCCACCAAATTTAAGATAAATGGATCATCACTGAAATGGTGACCTTAATGTAGGAATGCTTGTTACCAACTACTGGTCTTCGGTGCTGCCTCTCGAACCTTGGCCAAAGCCCAACATTACACACACTACCTTCTCCTGTTTCCAATTTATCTGCGCCCAGATTTCACCTCTGCCATGTCCTACTGTACCTAGGAAACTCCAATTAATTTACCTCCCAGAGAGACAGGAAATCTCATCTGGACCTCAAAAGAATAAGCAATAATAAGATTAGTTCTTCAAGAAGGCTAGGTAACACATATTTGCTTATGTGTTTGCTAGTTGTTAGGATGCCTACCTTTCAGTATTATGGTAGTTGTTTCATTAAAAGGGTAGGTGTCAGAGCCACCCTATATAGTATTTCATTCATCAGACAAGTACAAAGCAATTTGATGGTTCCTATTCTTTGTCTACAATGAATTCAATATTATTACTTAATTATTTATATATTTTACTATAGCTATTTAAAGGGTAGCTATAATTCACATTCTCTAAATATAGAAAAAAAAGCATTTAATGGAATAATCATAACACTTTTTACAGATATACTTCAGTAGGGCATAGTGCGAAATTCAGGAATTTCCTGAATTGATATGTCATTTATTCCTGGCAAACCATCACCTTTGTCTACACATAGTTCATTTTTTTCTCCAAACTGGAAATGTACTCACTTGACTCAACTTCTCCCATTACGCAAATTTTTAAATATTGCTACTCAGATTTAAGAACAAGTCAACAACTTTTAATGTTATGATAGACAAGTTGTTTGACCTCTTTGGGTTTTAATTTATCTATAACATAAAAGGTCTGAAAGACTTCCCAAATGTTCTCCAACACTAGCATCCCATAATTTTACAATAACAGTTTAAGTATCAGGTGTTTCATTCTTAAAAAAAAAAATTACTGCGGAATCTTTTTTTTTTTTTTAGGGATAATTTACTTTTAACAAGGAGGTTGGTTTCATATGATATTCATTCATTAACCCATGTCTTAAACATAAGAATATATCCCAAAAGATATCCAAGTTTATACAAATTTCCTTTTACAGACTATTTTGTCCTTGATTCCATGTTTATATTAGTTGTATTAAAAAGGATGCAACTGCAATGCAAAAAATTCAGCATTATTAAATTCTTCCATAGGAATAAAGAATGGGAAGACCACTATTGTGAAAATGTTTACTAAACAACCTTGATAAATTGGAAACTTTTCAAGGAACTCTTAGAGAATCAAGAAACAAACATACTTTTAACATAAAACTCCTGCTTTTCCTGCTTTCATTGAAATAAGCCTAATAACTGCATTAGCTATCCATGAAGTAATACTTTTATTCAAAATTAACTCTACCTGAGGATTTGGCTTTACATTACGACATATACTATGCCATGTTTTTCTACTCTATTAATGGTTAGATTTTTCTAGAGAAATTATACTTTTATAACCCTTCTGTGCTATAGATTACTGAGATCTTTAAAATGAGAAAATTGGAAAACTCTCCTGGAATAATAATCATTGAGCTGCACAATTTCTCTTTGTTTTTTTTAAGCAATGATTAAATATTCTAATGATAACAGTTTAGCATATCTAGGCATTTTGACATCAAAAGTTTATTCACTGAAATGTATGAGATTTAGTTTCCAGAACCATCTCAGTAATTGAATTTGACTTACTTTTACTGCTACACTAATAAATTTAATCCCTGGTTGCAATACAGATAGCACATACCTCTATCTCTCTTACAGCACATGACATTTTCTATTACCTATTAGTGTTATGGTGATCAACATACATATAACTTAAAACATAGGGGGAGCTTCTTAAGGGCAGGAGTCAGGTGTGATTTACCTAGGTATCTTTCCTAGTACCTAGCCCTGTAGTTTTTAAAGAGTAGGTCCTTCCTAAATACTAGTTGAATAAGCAAAGCTCACATGTTCATCTATATTAGTTACATGTCAATGCCTTCTTATATAGATCTATCTGTATGTCCCTAAAGTGAAATTTAATCTTCAAAAAGCATTTGATTCTGATTAGTGCTTTGGTTATCTTGGCTACTAAATCAGCCAATTCCTGGTAACCAAATTATTACAAGTATTAGTTGCTCAATAAAATCGGTTAGGTTAAATATGGCAAAACAAGCTACTCAATATAAAGAGAAGCAAATTTTTAAAGAGAAAGAAACACTGCTTATCCCATTACAATGTAAATTCCATGAGGATAAAGACTTTTTCTGACTTTTTCACTGCTGTATCCCTAGCTTTTAGCAGCATCTGGCATATGGTAGGCCCTCAATAAAATATTTCATGAATGAGAAAAATGCTGATTAAACATGTTATTTTATCTGTACATTTTCTTTAATTCAGGATGTAAAATAGGATTTATTTGTGGAGTGCAGAAACTCCCATACAGGTTCACGCTGAAGTCAGATTTTCTGGCAAAAGCCACAGGCTTTGGCAATACCAACTGTAAAATAAGAATGAATTTACATCTCAGATGGCAAATTCATATAAATTAAAACTTAAACTTTTGAGAAAACTAATGCTTATTATGCTCCCTTCAAATTTACAGGCTTAACTATTTATCACTTACTTAAGACTTAAAAACATGTGCCCTTTTAAAACCCTTTAAAGAACCAGGCATAGGGTCTGTAAAACTGATTTGGTGGGGCAAAAATAAATCACAGGTTTGGGGTTCCAATCTTGACAACTCTCTCTTGGAAGAAAAACAATTAATGTCACCTGTCCTTGATTTCCTGACCCTGTTAGAATAAATATCAGCAACCATTAAAATCCAGAATTCCTTAGTCTCACCGAGTAAGTCATGGCAGCCACTAGCTGCCCCAAGGCAGAGAGGAAAGGAAAGAAACAGGAAGGAAACAAAAAGAGTATGGACATCTGTAAACTCGTGAGGGTGACATCATTATTGATAATTTCCTCAAGTGTCACTGACCTCCCAGCATAGTCCTCACAGTTTTTTCTGACAAGCTAAAAGCTAATTATATTCAAGTAACTTCTCAGTTCCAGAGCCTGTAATGCCTGGATTTGAATATGATTTGTTCTATAAAAAGGTCAGGTGAATTGATACCTTCCTGGAAACTTACTCCTGGGCAAGGGTCCCACTAATCTGCCTGGATAAAACAATACTTAGACATATAAAGTACTTTTAAATTTACAAAGTGCTTTCATAGACACTTTCTCACTTTATCAACAACTCTATGAGGCAAGTGTCATCATTACCACTTAATATATGAATGTTTTAAAAAACAATTCCTTTGATTCAATACATAAGTATATCCTCCTGGAATTTCACAATACAAAATCTAAGTCATGGGTCAATTAGCAACCTCTGAAGACACACCAATATCAAGAAGATAAATCAACAGAATAAAATGGATCAGCCAAAATTTACCAGCACAGTGGCAAAAACAACTCAACCTTCTGTCATAAGAATGGACTGTACTTTGGAAACTAGTATAGTGTTACACAGAGGTGCCTCTCTGAAGGATATTATTCACATACATGATAATCACCCTTAATTGGACATTCTGTAAGTAACAAACAAAATAGAACAGTAACTTTTGTCTTAAAATTCTAGTGGTAGAATTCATTCTTTGGGAAGCCCTTAGGTGCTAAATGTACCCTCCCCTTTTCCTTCCAGTCTCATAAAGATCCCCAAACAGGGTTTTTGTTGTTTTTCAACAAAGAAAACACACAGAAAGGCATGCATACACACATCTCATTACCTCTTGTGTCTCCTTCCTTTATTGGCTAAAGTGGAGGTATAATGGGATCCTATCTTTCAAATCATTTACTACCTTATTTATGTATTTATGATTCTTTGTTGCCTTTCATAGCCTGAATCTAACTGTCTCACAACAAAGCATCACACAAATCACCCAGCCTGAGTTAGGAGGAGACAAGTTAAAACCTCCCAGGAAGATTTTGTAGACACTTGGGCTCCCTGAGTCTGTAGAGGGCTTGGTATTTCAAAGGTCAGTCTTGGGTCTCTTCACATTGATGACTAATGTTAAATTGTTTGACTTTTTACAAAAATATTTGGCTGTGCTTATTTATACAATGTCATCCACAGTGCACACAGTAGGCATATCTTTGTTGAAGAGAATTCCTGGATGGATGAGAGAATAGGAAGAAGACTGCAAGACTTCCTTTTTTCCAACAGAGCATCTTAAAGAGTTGAAAATCAATCAATTTGTAGAAGTTTCTGTGCATCTCTTTTCAACTATAAACTATACATCTCTGTTTAAAAAAGGAAAAAAAAAAAAAAAAAAAAAAAAAAGGATGACACACCATACAGTGTAAACCACACAATGGGGGAAATTCCAGTATCATTTACAAAATACCATTATCCTAAATCATATACTCTCTCCTTTACTACCGGTAACTACACAGGCGAGGCTCTCAAGGACGGCTGTCTCCCCACCCAAGTGCACAAACTAATCCAGGAAAAGCAAGGCAGAACATTTAGAATTTAAAGATACCACATCTTGTACTGACATCTAACCTTTTGGAGTAGTCCAAAGACTATGCGGGTCAGATATATAAAGGAACAATGAGGAGGTAACATTTTTAGGAAAAAAAAAACAAAAACCAAAAAACCTTTTTAAAAGACACTTTGAAACTGGGCCCAGCAATGAAGGTCTTTAGACCATTAAGAATTACTCATCATTACCCATCTTTAATAGAGAAAATGGGATATGATTGGCAAAAATATTGTTGAAAGTTTCTGCATTTTTAACTTTACTTATACTAGAATCGACAAGTTAAGTTCTCTTCCCATTAATTATCAGGCAACATCCTGCTACCTCTCTCATTCATTCTGTCTCTCAAAAAACCCCCAATGACCGAAGAAAAATGCGTGGAGATGGTGGTGACTTAGACTGGCTTGTTCTGTTCTCATAAGGCACCTAACTCCCTCGGACTCCTCTTCAGGGAGGGCAGTGAGAAAACACTTAGACCTTGCACAGCGGCGGGGAAGTCTGCGCAGGTCACGTTTTCTGACTTGTCTTTCGGCTCGCTGCCTGGCAAGGTCACTGGCGCTGGCTCGCGGCTCTGTTGACAAAACTTACTCAACGGGTAGCGCCGAGTCTCCCCAGGTACACCCCACTCCTCAGCACTCTCCCAGGCTGAGGACCCTCGGCCCTCCCTGGGCTCACAAACCCCGACCGCGCGGGCGCTGCCCTCCTGCTCACCTGACTACATTGGGGTGTTCGAAGGTCTCCAGATGCCTCAGCACCGCCACCTCGCGGATGGTGGAGAGTGGCATGCCCTCTTCGCCAGTCTGCACCCGCACGCGCTTCAGCGCCACGAAACGGCCCCCGTTCTTCAGGTCCCGGGCCTTGAACACCTTTCCATAGGCGCCTTCCCCGATCTCCGCCACGCACTCATACTGCTGGTCGGCGCGGCTCAGGCTGTCCTTCTCCATGCCGCCCGGTCGCCGCCCGGAGCGGCGCCGCCGGGGCGGGCGAGAGGCGCGCTAGGATCGCTGGCGACCGCCGCTCACCTCCTCCCGGGTTCCCTGGCCCGCTCCCTCGCGCCCGGGAGCTCGGTCTCCCTCTCCCTCGCCGGCTCCTGGGCTCTGGGTCTCGCGGCCGCCGGGGCTAGATGGAGCGACCTCCCCGCGGGCGGGCGGGCGGGCGCAGTCCTGGTGCCGCCGCCGCGAAACTCCGCCTGCCGAGTCGCCGCTGCCGCCGGCGGAGGAGCAAGCCGATCCCTCCTCTTCCCTCCCCGAAGTGGAGTCCTCTGCTCAGACAGCGAGACGATTACATAGTCTCTGCCTGAGCGCTTCGAAGTCCAAACTTATTTCACCTAAGAGAGGAGATGGCAGGACAAGAAGAAAGTGCAATCAGACATCCCAAGCGTCTTCCTCGGGGTTCCTGCAGACTCCCCCTCCTCTTCCTTTACTAAGCCCCCATCGCTACCCTCCGCGCTCTCCTGCCCTCGCCCAGGCCGCGTAATCCTTCCTGGGTCCTCCGGGAAAACCGAAGTTAGTTTTCTAAAATTCCCGACCAGGCTGGAGCAGTCTTCTCGCTGAGAGGTTGCGGGGGCCCCTCGGGGATGAGCGCGCCGCGCGGGACGCCGTGGAACGGGAGGGGGCGTGCCGAGCAACCCAGAGTGTGCCGGGAGCGCGGGGGAGGGGAGGCGCCCGGCTCGCCAATGTCACGACTTAATGTTTATCCCTATATCTTCGTATCGTACTGCTAACCCTCCCTATATCTTCGTATCGTACTGCTAACCCTCCCCACCTCCAGGAGCCTGGATGTGCTGGGAAAGGGGGATCCTGGGGTGCCGGAGGGCGTTCAAGGGTCATGCATAAGCTGATGTTAAGGGACTGGGGGCCCACCCGTGTGGGGCCGGCAGAATGTGGGTGGGGGCTCCCAGGACCCTGTAACCCGATGCTGGGAGTGTGCGAGAAGGGGTGGTCAGACATCTGCTCGGAAATTGCTTCCTTTCATTCTACTTTCAGTTTTTCTACGAGGAGACATTTAAAAACTACTCGCACACACGAATGATCTTTTCAGGGTAAGGGAATCTCAGTTGGAAACGAATTCTTCCTTCAACTCAGAGGACCTCCCTGGTAGAAACCTAGAGAGGACAACCCATCATGTCGGGGAGGGCTCCGGCGCCCGCTACTTCAGGGCGGGAGAGCACGGGGCCCTGGAGGGGGAAGCCGCCCAGGGACCCCAAGGTGGGAGAAAAGGGTATTCACTACACTTTCATAGGTCGCCTCCTTAAGGAATAACTTCAGGGAAAAGTTAGCATAACCGTGACTCGCCCTGAAATTTTCAACTGTTTTCAACTGGTGTAAAACTTAACCTCCCACCCCACTTCCTCCGGGGGTGGGGTGGGGTGGTAAATGCTGAGGCTCTGGGGAGTGACCTCGGGGTCGGGACTCGTGGACCTTTCTCCCATTCCAAGGACCGTCCTCGATGTAGGGAGCGGAGGCGGCTCACCATCCCCCCTTCGACTTGAGGCCCGGTCCCGTCTGCAGCCGAAAGCCCCTGGAGTCCTCAGCACAACAAAGCCCAGAGGGGAGGAGGACCCACTTTCCCTCCCCATTCAGCTGCAATCCCGGGCTGAAGGTACGCCCTGGCCACCGCCGCCGCGGTCTAGGTCAGACATTCCAGCCGCGTGTCCATAATTCCTGGGGCACCTCGGAATTACCTGCCCCGCAACTGCCCGCCGGGAATTAAAGAAACAAACCACGCGACCCCACGATGAGCGTGCGTAGCTGACTGCGGCGAAGGCATAGCCCCTCACCCTCGCGCCATCCAGAGCTTTCCTTAAAAGGTGAAGGCGAATACTGGACGCGCCGAAGAACGAGCCACCAGAGCCTGTCCGGGGCCTGAGCGAGGGCGAGGGCCACACAGGTAGCGAGGAAGCCGCCGCAGGCCAGCCAGCCAATCCCTCCCGCACCTTCCCCACCCCCTCCTAGACCAGTCTAGGGCTCAGCAGCAAAGGAAGCGTCCGGGGAGGTCCCACCCCCGCAGGCAACTGCGTCCCCCGCCCGGTCCCGCACCACCCGCAGCCGGCTCTCCGAACCGTCGGCTCGGGCGGAGAAAAACCCGAGCAACAGTGCCTTTCTTCATCCCCCCTCCACTTTTTTTTGTTGTTGTTGTTGCTTTCCCACGCTGGCTGAATGTGACTTGACCCCATTTCAAAAAAGTTTGACATAGTGCTTCAACATTTCCGCATTCCTCCGCGACTACAAAGGCTGCAGCCGCCTCCTTCTGCTTTCTGTCTCTGCTCTGTCTTCACACTCAATGAAATCCTTCATGTGCCTCTCCCGAAGCCTGCCAAGCACCGCAAGGGTCGCCACCAGCGCAGCGACAAAAGGCCACACCGGGGACCGCGACTCCCGCGTGTGCGCACACGCAGATGCGCCCACGTGCAACCAGACGGGCGCGCTGCGGCGCCTGGGCACTGCTCCCCGTAGGGCTTGCGTTTTTAACTCCAGTCTTTTAAGTTATAAAAAGTAAACTAGGAAACTAAAGCAAACGTACGTCCTCCCGGGCTCCACGCCGCGCACAGGCCGGTTGCGTGCACTCGTCTAAGTGTACACAACACTCCCGCAGGGGTTGCCAGCAGGAAGCCTGCGTTAACATTTTCTCTTTTGGTGGGGAAGGTGGAGCCCACAACGACACCTCCGCGAGTGGGAAAGGGAGTTTTCGTGGGGAAATAAAATGTGGGGTACGGAAGCACACTCTCCAGCATGGAGTCCACAGAAAGCATTTTAAACATTACATTCGGATTATGTGCGTGTCCGGGTGGAGTTCGAGTTCCGTTTGGAGAAGCTGGATAAGGCGTTTGTGTGTGTGGGTGTTTGTGGACAAGGCTATGCACAGGCATAAGATGTCGGTGTTGGGGGGGGTATCCCTAGTGTGGGATGCCCCCCTCCTGCCAGATTAGGAGTTCCTCTAGTACCCCAAAAGCCCCTGTAACCTGCCCGGTATCGGTTCGGAAGG
>PVKH010016794.1:0-14044 GCA_004027955.1 Chaetophractus vellerosus
CATGAACACAGTAGGTGTTCCTTGGACATATCTGCTGGCTCATTTTTATTTGCCCCGTGAACTAGGGGTGTAATGCCTGCGACCACTGAAGGGTTGAGGGTGGAATAAAGTGGGATCCTGATTTGGGAGGACTCCGCCTCCCCGGTGTCAGGCAGTTTCTGAAAACATTTAACTGTCTACTGAATGCCGGTTTTGGGCTAGAGAAACTACAGCTGTGAACGGGACAGGACACGGGTGATTCCTTTCCTTGCTCTCCCAGAGCTTAATCTATAGAGGAAAACTAACAAGTAACAAGGATATGATTAGTGCTATGAAAGGGGAAGTCATTGGAGAAGGATAACAAGTAACAAGGATGTGATGATTGCCATGAAAAGGGAAATCCCAGAAATTATTTTCATTGAGTGATACAAAAAATACCATATAGCTCTTGTCTTCCAAAGCTGAGACGTAGTGAAGTTTCTACACACTGAAAGTTGTGCAAATACTGTAGGAGAGCCTATAGCAATAGTTAATTGTGTAAGGCTTCACCAAATAAGTGAAAAAATTGGCTGTCATTGAAAGATAAGTTAGCATTGCCTGGCACACAAGGAACCAAGAACACACCAAGGAGAGTAAAGGCTATAAAGGCATAAAGTATAAAAGGACTTTGCAGGTATATTTTGACCCTGAAGTGTGTGACTTTTTGGAGCAAGTTATGCCATGCTGAATAGGACAGACTTTATTTTGTAGGAAGAGGTGAAAGTTTTAAACACAATGATTATAGTGTTAACAATTAATTATTCAGCATCCATAGTGTTATGTCCTTGTTTGGAAATTTTGTCCCTACCCAGAATAAGGGTGTTTCCCCTTGGTCTGGAAACAACCTCTCAGTTGTTGAAATCTCTCTTCTGCTCTCTTTGGCTTTTAAGCTTAAGGACCAGAGGAATAGAGACAAATTAAAAATGGAAGCTTGATGAGTTTGCTAAATTGTTCCAAAACTGACCTGAAAGTATGCTGGGCAATACATTGTACTCTAGGGGGAGTGCATTGGGTGACACTAGAGTAAACCATCAAGGCCTAATCAAGAGAGATATATTCCTTTTATTCACTATTTTGCAGTTCACATAAAGTAAAATTAGGTGGGTTCTTAAAAATTATCATTATTATACTTGAGTGTCTGTATTATGCCAGGCACTGTGTTACAGTAACTGCAGCTCTAAACTTCAGTTTCTTCATCTGTAAATGGAAATGATAGCACTTAACTCAAGGTGATTGTGAAGATTGAGATGGTGTTTGTGCTTAATTCTATATCTGGTACTTAGAACTACTGGCATTTTAACCAAATCTTTTAAATGTTACTATGGACTGTATTTTTTTGTTTTAAATTCTCTTTGCCTTTCTTACTGGGCCTGGGTCTTCTTGAGGATTGAGATATATCATCCTGGCCCTTTAATGCTTCCATAGTGGCCATTCACGTGCAGTGTAGGTAGTTAATATTTGAAGATAATGAGAACAAAAAAAGTTAACAGTTGGAAGAGGCATGGCTATTGTACTTTTGTATGTGTGTATACCATAACTAATGCTACTTATTTAGGTGATAACAGCAGATGAATTTGTCTTATTTTCATTAAATAAGAGATAATGTGAATTCAAGGCTCAACCAGCATATGAACAATCTAAAGGTTTAAATCTCTGAGAGATATATTTAATGGGTATATTGAGAATTATAGGTTCATATAAAAGGATTAGAAGAATCATGAATAGATGAATTATATATGAGTATAGCTATGTTGTATTGGGGCAATAGATTATCATATATTCCCAAGTAGGGCCCTCCAGGGGGTGTTGATTTCATGAGGCTATGTGCCTTGCCTCTGGTATCCAGATGCCCCTAGAGCTTCTGTTTGAGGCTTTGTATACTGTGGCAATTATGAAATTTGCCTGAGACCTGCATAAGCGTAACCTCCAGAATGACCTCCTGACTCACTTTGAAATCTTTTCATCATAAAAACTCTTTTTTATTTAGTGTTTCCCCCTTTTGGTCTAGGTCTTTTTCCTAATGCATCACTGGTTAGCACTTGGTAGCAATCCCCAGGAGTCATGTCCCACAACAGGAGGAAGGTAGTGAGTTTATTTGCTGAGTTTTGCTTAGACAGATGCCACATTTGAGTAACAACAGGGTTTTCAGGCATTAATTATAATTAGGCTAAGGTTCGTAAGTACAAGCATAAAGATCAAAGGCTTGGCATATTGGCCTGTTTTCTTTTGTTAGACACAGCTTTTGCCATTTTATTTGAGGGTAGCAGGACTTCCCCAAGATGGAAGTTCAATATTTTGTTAGATACTGTGTGGGCACCAGTTCTTCGAGCTTGCCCTGGAAAACCAACAAAATGATGATGATATTCAAGTACCATTCCAAAATAGAAAGATGATCCACAGCTGCAAGTGAAACAATTCCTTCTGTCTGTCCCATAACATCTAAGTCCCCGCTCAGCCTGAAGCAGTCAGAGCAGACATCATCCCAAGACTGAGAAATGAACAAACATAATATTGTAGTTATTATCTTATGTTTACAGAAGAACATATAAGATTGATATAAAGTTAGTGGTTACCAGGGGTTCAGAAGGGTTGGGGAGGGATGAATAGGTGGAACACAGGGCATTTTTAGGGCAGTGAATTTGTTTGATATGAATCTGCAATGATGGACACATAACATTATACGTTTGTCAAAGCCTATAAAACTGTACAGCACAAAGTGTAAATCACAATGTAAAGTGTAAATCACAATGTAAACTGTAGACTTTGGTTAGTAGCAATGCTTCAGTATTGGTTCATGAATTGTAACAAATGTACCACACTAATTTAAGATGTTAATAATAGGGGAAATTCTGTATGGATGTGGGTGGGTGGGTGTGGGGGATTATATGGGAATTACCTATACTTTCAGTGCAATTTTTCTGTAAATCTAAAACTTCTCTAAAAATAAAATTTATTATTACAAAAAAAAGAGGTAATGGGGAGAAATGCTTTATAGATTATAAGGTCCTATAGAGAGAAAAGGATCATGAAAGGGAAAGAGTCTTTTATGAGTTGACCTAAAATATCAGTAAATTTCTTTCTTCTTTGGTTAAGGTTCCTTTAATGTTCCTTTTCCTATTAATTAGAAGACTGGTAAAGTAAAAAGCTGTGTTAAGGGAAATCAACATACTGCAATGTTACCTTGCTATATCTCCTTAACAAATTATGGTAAGGAAAAATTATTTGCCTCATCAGTCCCTACCTTCCACTGCTGTTGTTGGTGGTGTGTTGCTTTGACAAAGTATAGATTTTTGGCTTTAAGGACACTGTGCTAGTGCCCTAGACTTTGAGTTATTAGAAAGGCTTACTAGAAAGGCCTTGTATGAGTTCTCTCAGCTTTCTCTGCCTATCTAGCCTACCTACCTTTTAGGCTGGTAGTGAGTAGCAAGAGGTAATGCTTAAAAACTTACTTTACCTGTATTCTAGTTTCTACTCTAAATTTGCATATTCTCATTATTTCTTATAAGTGAGAATGCTCAACATGATCTTTTGAAGGGTCATCCATGTTGTGGCATGTATCAGAATTTCATTCCTTTTTACAGTTGAATAATATTCCATTGTATGTACATACGACATTTTGTTTATTCATTCTTCCATTGATGGATATTTGTGTTGCTTCTACCTTTTGGCAATTGTAAATGTTGATACTATTAGAAAATGCAGATTTGTAAAGTAAGAAATTAAAATACAGCTTACCAGAGGCCAGGGTGAGAGTGAGGAATGGGGAGTTAATGCTTAATTGGTTCAGAGTTTTTGTTTGGGGTGATGTAGGAGTTTGGTAATGGTTAGTGGTGATGGTAGCACAACATTGTGAATGTATTTAAATTTTATACTTGAAAGTGACTAAAATGATTAATTTCAGGTTGTATATATGTTACTAGAATAGATCTGTACAACACAGAATGAACCCTAATGTAAACTATGGACTATAGTTAATAATACAATTCTAACTAATGCTTTATAAATTGTAACAAAGGTATTACACTAATACACTAATGCAAAATGTTAATAATAGGGAGAACTGGGGTGGGTTGGTTTCCACATGTGGAAACTATACTTTCTGCATGATTTTTCTATAAACTCACAGCTATTCTAAAAAAAGAAAATTAATCATTTGAAACTAAAGATGTAAAATATGACTGAATGATTCCCTGAACTAGCAGTGTTCAAATTATATGGTGACAAAATATTTGTGTTTACTACCAAAAGTAGCAGAAAAGAGATCTATAAATCCTTTCTACATTTATTTCTCTCTTGACTCTTCTTTTGGTGCTATGAAAATATTAAATGTTAATCTTAGCCTCACAAAACATAGCATATTTAGGCACTACAATATGTTGCCAGTTCAGACTAAGGCAGGAAAAAGTCTGAAATGAAAGGTTTTTTTAAAAAGAAAGGTATCTTTGCTATTTGAAGTTGAAAACAATTAAGAATACAAATAAAATTCATCCAAATATCCATGCTAAGAGGCCTTTGGAGACCCATTCAAGAATTAAATAAATATTGTAATTTGTAAATCCTACATCACTAGGTATAGTTTTGAAAGTACTTGATAATGGAACTGTCCTATTCTTAGTATTTTGAAATAATAATATTTTTGTATGTTTTGGGTGTGACTTGTATGTTATGTGTATGTAATAACATACGTTTTCACTGCCTAGGTGTTCATAATAAAAAAGAAGAAAAAGTTTTTAAAAACCTGCATCATTTGTATCAAGGTGAAATCTTTTTTGCTAAAGGTGGGGAAAAAATCCAAACTAATGAGGTCTAAATGAACAAAGTGGTGTTTATTTGCTTATAAGAAGCAGAATTCTTTTTCCTTCCACAAATAAAACTAGATATTTTATACTGGTCCAAATGATTGCTTGAAGCAAATTAATCTTTCCCTGAGTTAAAAATTTTTCCAAAAATACAACTGTAAAATCATGACTCATACAGATATAAAATGAACATGTGTTAAAGATTTTTATTTAACTTTTAAGGAAGGAACTGGTAAGAAATTATAACCAGTTCAAATGACAATCAAAAGAGGAACATTTGAAGACATCAGGAATATTGAAACAAATGTGCAAAACTGGCTTCTTCCACAGTTGGTGAGGGAAGTCATGTAAACATCCACTGCACAGAATTTACATGTCTGTAGATAGGAATTATGCATTGCTGTCAGTTATCTAGACCCATACAGAGTTGTAACATAACTCAAAGGCCATGAAAGAGGTAGAGCCTCCATTTAATTAGAACATGTTAACTCAGAAGGGTTATTCTTAACAATGCAGTTTCCCACTGAAGCAGATATTTTCCTCTGTACCTATTTTATCAAATTTACAACACCACCCCCAAACCCCCACCCGCACCCCAGCAATCTTCATTAATGTCAGACTTCCTGGTAGTTACATGTCTGTGTGTGTGTGTATGTTTCTTATTCTCATTTGATGTGCTCTATGGAATATGGAAGGTGCTTGGTAAATGTTTAATTGAATTGACTGAAGCAGTACATCTCAAATTGTAATTTGCTTATGAATCATCTGGGGAGTTTTTTTTTTCTTTTTTAATTGCAGATAATGATTCAGTGGGTCTTAGGCTAGCCCTGACATTCTACATTTCTAATAAGTTTGCAGTTGATGCCAGTGCTGGTCCGTGGACTATAAATAGGAATGCATTTCTGACTATAAAATTAAGGAAAGGGTTAGATAATCATTATGGAAGAACATAACACTTTACTGCAGGTGAAGGAAACAATATGGAGCTGCTGTACTATCACTTGAAGGAAATAAAATAAATCTTAATTTGGGGCCACAATGTCAGAACACAGACCAAATGAGCAGTTGCTAGGAAGCAAATCCGAAGAGCTCTACAACAGAACTTTAGCTTAGGAGGTGTATAACACACTAGTCACAACCAGAGGGTATAATTCTTAGAAGGCAGACAGTGACCACTTAAGATCACTGCCTGAAGTTTTGTGATCCTTGAGCTATCTGGACTTTTCTTTGGTACTATATGAGCAGACTGCCTAACTGTACATCAGGAAGCTAACTTCTCTAAGCATTAAATTGCCTTTACAAAGGTTGTAAAGTTAGGGAAACAGTCCACAACTCCATCCTTACTTTTGACACCAGCTGCAGAATTTGGAGGTACATTAACTTCTGACAACAGTGTGATAATATGCACAGAGTATTGCCAACCAGCGAATCCTACCTGAGCCTTGATATCCAGCATTTTGGTTTGGGCTTAGTCCCTGCACAAGGTTGGCCACCCACATAGCTTTCCTCTGTCTTCTGGACCCTCTGGAGGTCAAGCTGATAGTACATGACCTAAAGCCCCTGTCATAAACCACATTGTTAGTCCATTTGTCATGACCCAAGGCCCCTGGTAAACAAAGATACTCTTATAAGGCAAGATATTTCAAGGGTTTAGAGATTACTTCCCAGGAACTGAGGGCAAATGCCAGACCTCTCGGGCAGGGCAAGGTTAAATTCTAAATTCTTCACTACTCACAGATATAAATTTTTTTACCATAATAATTTACTCAAGTCAGTGGTACATATATACCCACTGAGTTTTAATCAATGTGTAAGTTTTTGTTTGTTTGTTTGTTTGTTTGTTTTATTGCACCTGACAATTACTTGTCTTCTATCAGGATATTTTTAAATTTTAAATTGAGCAGGTCCTGGAATTTGTTGATAGAGAGTTCAGCTTTCTGTTAGAAACAAGTAAAAGTTGAAACATAATGTGAAGCTGGCACCAAAGTAAGATGCAGAATATGCATAGTTACCTTTATTGGTTTACCAGATTTAGCAAATACAAATAGAAGATGCCCAATTAAATTTAAATTTCAAATAAACAATAAATTATTTTTAGCAATATTTGGGACTTCATTAAAATAAAAACTATTAATTCAAAATTTATATGGCAAATTCATAATAAATATTCTACCCCAACAATGACACCTGAATAATGAGTACTTAGAAAATATTACAATAATTGTGCAGGCAGTTTAATCCCTACAATTGTTCCACCAGACATTCTATACTCAAAAGCATGCTGAGAGCTCAAAATGGCTAAAAACTGCTGTTTAACAGAAGGGGATATTTTCAAAGACTGGGTCATGACTGACTTGAAAAAAAATACTAATTCTGTATGCTCCAACTATGAGTCCAGGTTCTTTATTGGTTTAAGGTTAGTAAAAGAATTTATGCTATTATGGAAGATGACCAAGCAAATACTTAACCAAAAAAAATTAATAGGAGTGACTTTCATTTCCGAATTTTCGGGAAAATGTAAGCTCCCTTGGAAATAAGTATTCAGCTTCACTGGCACATATTACAGAGTACTCTTGTGAATTATGTAGGAATTTAGCCAAGATTGAAGAAAAATACATCCTAAGAACAGGCCCTCATGAGCCTAAAAGAAAAATTCTCTAAAGGGTATAAATGAATTACTGCTATGGACACATAGGGTTTCAAAAATAAATGTTCAAAGTCACAAGATGTTTCTCCTATCAAATATGGTCAGTGTAGCCCAAGTTCTTTGGATGGTATAGCTTTGTGATTACAAATTGGTGATTGTTACTTGCAAATACAAAAAATCTGTGGTGTTAACAGGTTATTAAACACTACCATAATTTGCTCCTGGATAGATGATCAAGTTTCCTTCTTTGCGTTGACTGTTAAGAAAGTCAGAGCCAGATTTGTGCCCCATATCTGCCAAATACATTGCAGCATGATTATAAGGTTTTTTGTTTGTTTACCTTATTTCTGGCTTCCTCTTTATTTTCCACTCCTTAATTTAGCTTAACTCAATCTTCTGGGTTTTTTTAAAATCTAATTAGTACGATAGGAGCCTTCTTATCTGATGAGATTGGTACCTATATTTGGTAGTTAAACTTTTAAAGTTAGTCCTGTTAACCACAGTTCATTATTCACCATGGGGTTCACTGTGTTATTATAAGGTCCCCTGTGTTGAACAATCCATATAAAGTGTACCTTCATTGGCTCTCAGTTTCATCACAGAGATGTACTGTCATCATCTTAGTCCATTTCAGAACATTTCTATTACTCCAAAAGGAAAACTTCATACTCTCTTATACACCCACATTATTGACCCTTAGCATTGATATAGTACCTTCTTTGCCATTGCTGTAAAAATACTACAATATTCTTGTTAACTGTAGTCTATATGTAACATAAGTTGTATTTTTCCATGTTTCTCCATTTTCTTAATACCTTGTAATAAAGGAACATTCTTGTGTTTGTACTATTAACCACAATCAGCATCCACCACTGAAATCCCTATATTATTCAGTCCCTAGATTATCTCTAGCTTTCTTTCAATTGACATTAACCTCCCTAGACTACCCTATTATACTCACTATAATGTGTTACCCTCAACTCTATCCATTTCCCCACATTAAAAATCCACCTTATTAAACATTCTACATATATGCAGCATCAACTCCCCCTTTCAGCCCACATTCTATCTCCTAAAACCTATACTCTAGAGTTTAACACCATGAGTTTACTTATCGTATTTAGTTCATATTATTGAAATCATACAGTATTTGTCCTTTTGTGTCTGGCTTATTTTACTCAACATACTGTCCAAGGTTAATCCATGTTGTCATATGCAAAGCAACTTCATTTCTTCTTACAGCTAAATAGTATTCCATTGTGTATATATATACCACATTTTTGTTCATTCACCTGATGGGATTTTGATTGACATACTTACCATAGTAAGAGTTCTCTACATCAGGGGTTCCTAACCAGGGGTCTGTGGAAAGATTTTAGGGGGTCCTTGAGCTTGAATTGAAAAAAATCAACTCATCTTTATTTTTTCTAACCTCTAACTGAAATCTAGCATTTCCTTCACTTATGAATGTATGCAATAAATAAATTACAGTAGTATTCATTTCACCTGACAGGCAGAGGGGTCCATGGAACAAAAAGGTTAAAAACCCCTGCCCTACATGTATTTAGGGCATATTTTTTGTCTTTCAGTTTGTCTTTCAATTTGATAATTTTCTCCATAAAGATCTTGATTATCTTTCGTAAGAGTCATTCCTAGGTATCTTATGTTTTTGGCTTATAGCATCCTTGCCAATTCTTACTAGTTTTAATAGTTTGTCTGTTAAACCTCTTATATTTCCTGTATAGATATTCATCTCATCTTTGTATGAGGACTGAAAAGGAAGAAATAAATATTTCTCAAATATAAGCAATAATAGCCAATGCCCAGAGTTAGACAAACTACAAAGATAGAGGGCACAGTCTGCAAGACTACCCTCACTTCTGACATCAACTTCAAGTTTGAGGTGTTCCCAAAACCAACCCTCAGTTTCAGTAATTTTCAGAAAGGACTCACTGAAAGCTATTATAGTCACAATTACTTTTTTTTTTAAACAGGGAAAGGCTACAGGTTAAAATTGGCCAAAGGTAAAAACACAAAATACAAAGTTTCCATTGTCCTCTGCAGATGTGTTAGTCCCCAGAATCTGTGTGTGACAGTATACAGAGTATTGCCAACCAGAGCTCACCCTGCCTTCAGGGTCGAAAGTTTTATTGGGGCTTCATTACATAGGCATGATTAATTGTCTGACCACATGGTTAAATTCAATATCCAGTTTGACTGATTCCATTTGACTCAAAGCCCCCACCCTCAGTCACATGGTTGGTCTTTCTGATGTCGCCAGCCACTACCGTATGTCATTTGTGTGTGGCCAGCTCTTGCCCTAAACAAAGACACTTTTACCACACATAATATAGGTTACCATCGAGAAGCCAAGGGCAAAGACCAGATCTCTGTTCGGGCAAGACCAAATTCTTTACTACACTGCTGGTATTATTGTATAGTTTTGAATTTACAGGTAATGCAGCTAAAGTTTTATGATTAAATACAATGTTTACTTTAGTCTTTTGAAAATACCTTTCTATTCCTCACTTGCTAAGAGCTTTCTTTTAAATGGGTCTTGAATTTTATAAAATGCTTTTTTGCTTTCCCAGGTAAAATTTTTGCAGCACAAATCTGATACTCTTTAATGTTTTTCTAGGGTGATTGTCACATGACCTACTTAGAGCTCTCTAAGCAAAATAAAACAGGGGAAATTTGCTAGAATCAAGAATAATGGATCCCTGTTCAGTTGGAGTCCAGCTTCGTACCACGAATGAGTGCCATAAAACGTACTATACTCGTCACACAGGTTTCAAGACTTTGCAAGAATTGTCATCAAATGATATGCTTTTACTTCAACTTAGAACTGGAATGACACTTTCTGGGAATAATACAATCTGCTTCCATCATGCAAAAATTTACATTGACAGATATGAAGATTTGCAGAAGTCATGTTGTGACCCATTTAACATACACAAAAAACTAGCCAAAAAAAATTTGCATGTAATTGATTTAGATGATGCCACTTTCCTGAGTGCAAAATTTGGAAGGCAGCTTGTACCTGGTTGGAAGCTTTGTCCAAAATGTACACAGATAATCAATGGAAGTGTGGATATTGATTCTGAAGACCGTCAGAGAAGAAAACCTGATTCGGATGGTAGAACTGCTAAAGCTTTGAGGTCATTACAGTTTACAAACCCAGGAAAGCAAACTGAATTTGCTCCAGAAGCTGGTAAAAGAGAAAAAAGAAGGCTTACAAAAAATGCGTCAGCTGGTTCAGACAGGTAGGCTATGTGTTACTTAAGACCTATGTTAACTTGCTGCTTCCATGTGTATTGTTTTTCTTGTAAGCTTTAAATTTTTTGGGTAGGTATTTTAAATTGGATGTAGTAAAAGTTAATAAGAACCTTCAAGGATCTGGGTTTTTTCCATATAAAATTAAGCCTTCCCTTTCGGCTCTAAAAAGTTTTTAAGAAGGTAGCAATGAAGTGAACAGTATCTGAAGATACTTTTTTTGGTGTGGGAATAAAAATAACTGAAAAATACATGAAATTGAAATAAGTTAACTTTATAAAAAGCATGATATGTAATCGGTACATATCTGTATTATGGGTGGCAGTTAAAAAGCATTTAAACTTTATGAAAATGCAAGGTTGCTTTTATTTTTTTTAAAATTTATCTATATATATTTTAAGGATACATTAATTACATTAATGTTACACAGAAATCCCAGGAGTACCCATATGCCACCCCCACACACACCTCCCACAACCCCCCACGTACACATCCCTCATCAGTGTGGCAAAGTGCCTGTGATAGATATACACATTTTGGGGCTTTGCCATCAAGTATAGATCACAGTTCAGACTGTAGACGACCCTCTCTCCCACACAGATCCGCGTGATACATGATGATACAAAATGGCCTACATCCTCCATTGCAACATCCCCTACAACAATTCCCATGTCCCAAAAAAACCCCGCATTACAATTGCCCTTCCCTCTCCCTGCTCCCGAAGTGTCCAGTGACCCTGGCTCCACATAATTTTGCAATTTCTTCCATTGCATATATCACAAGTCTATAGCAGGACACAAACAAGTCCATTCTAGTCCATAGTTCTTCCCCCAGTCCCGAGGAGTCTGGGATGGTGATGTCCCCTCCACCACCAAGTGAGAGGGGGTGCTTTTATTTTTTACTTATATGAACTAGAAAGGCAGTTATAGAAAGGCAGTTATAGTACCATCAACAGATTGTATGGTAGAACTAAATTCTTTAGAATATGACTTTTAAATCGAGCATTTCTAAAATAGAGATTGACAAAGAAATGTTGGTATAATCATTCAGAATTATTTTTTAAGTATAATCAACATTTCTACATATGCCATTTATTCCATCTGTAAAGATTTTCCACTGAGTCTTTTGAGTATTTTCAGACAAAATTTACTAGAGCCAAATAAAGCAGAGAAACAGATTAATGAATTTCAGTTTGAAAACCAATAGTATATTATACTAAAACAGATATAAAACTGCCTACAAAGCAACAGAGAGACTGGTAACCAATAAAGTGTACTATTAACTAACCATTCTTTTTAACTATTAACTAACCATATATTAAAGACATGCTTTTTTGGATAAAGTTCTTGTCCATTCCTTTATTGAGTTGACTTTTAAATGGATTTTAAGAGGCATATTCAGGCTTTTTTGATTTGTCTCAACACTTTAGAATTATGTATCTACTTTTCACATTTAGTTGATTTACTACACTGACTGTAGAGTAGCCTTGAGCTTAGTTAGTTATGAACCACTTTGGCAGGACCTCACTCCTAATTCAAAAAATTTTTTTTTCTCAAAATTTTTACATTCCCTTATTTTCAACTAAATGTTCAAAAATTGTGTTTGTGAGGTATAATTCACTGTGTTTTTTTGTTTTGTTTTGTTTTGTTTTTACAGACAAGTGATACCAGCAAAGAGTAAGGTCTATGATAGCCAAGGTCTCCTGATTTTCAGTGGGATGGATCTCTGTGATTGCCTTGATGAAGACTGCTTAGGATGTTTCTATGCTTGTCCTGCTTGTGGTTCTACCAAATGTGGAGCTGAGTGTCGCTGTGACCGCAAGTGGCTGTATGAGCAAATTGAAATAGAAGGAGGAGAAATAATTCATAATAAACATGCTGGATAATTTGTGGTATCAAACCACGGGGTCTTTTAAAGGTCCCTTCTCTTTTACTAAAATCCTGTGATTCTAAGGTATACTCACATTTTAAGCATTGTTGCCAAATGGCAGAGATTTTAAAAACACATTGACATGTGCTTTTGGGGTGCTTTAAGATTCATTATTTGATGTAAATTTAGGCAGGTTATGACTCAGCTGTCAGCATTCAGTCCATCTGAGTCAATGTAAACAAGTAAAGGCAGTCCTTGATTTGCATAGTTCCAATAAGCACAGATTTCAGTTACTACAGTTTAGTTAAATAACACCAATCCCCTAACAACACAGTTCAAATTTCAGTTACCACAGTATATTAACTGTAAGTAATTTTACACAAATTACAGAATTCCCTAGTAGCTCTTTAGTCCTCAAATCACTACATAAGTAACAGATGTGCATCATGATCAGTGATCAATCACATCATTTCTTTGAAATGCTGTCAGTGATTGGTCACCTTGCATCTTTTATTCAGTTCATGCAGACACCAAAGTGTGCAGTTTTGGTGTCTTTTGTCATCCATCTGATATTTTACAAAAGTAGACAATTGATAGAGGATATTGGCCAACAAAGGTGAAAGTGAAGCAAAGAAATGAAAAGTAAAAACACCGGAAGTGAAGTTGATTCAAAAGAAGGAGTTAGAGAAGAAGTAGCTGATCATGGAAATGTTGGCACTGCTGCCATTGGAGAGATTCTAGATATGCAGCCAGAGTAACTTAATGCAGGAATCTTAGTGACATAAATAAGGAAAGTAGTTGTAATGAAAGGATGAATATGTCCAGAAGAAATGGTGCTGACAAAATCTTCACATTAAAGGAACTCTCAGTGATAATTCACAACATTGAAAGGGCACAGGATAAAATGTTGGAAACTAATCCAAACTTAAAAAAAGTGTATGACAGTTTGCCAAGGTATAGGAAAGATGCTCACTCAATACCATAAGTTATTTGATAAAAAGAAGAATTCAAGCACTGTTCAAACTATTTTTGATTATTTTTTGCAATGAAATAAAACACTTTAATTCAGATTTCTAGTGTTTTAAATTACAGTATACTTAATATGCTTTACTAACGTTTTTCATTTTCTTTTACATTTATAACTGAGTAGAATTTTTTTAATATTTTGACAAAAATATTTAAAGGTCACAGAACAATCATAATTCTTCCCATTGATTATTAAGATTGCTTTGCTTGGCCATTTTTATGGCCCCATACTACCATGCAAAGCAAGGACTGCCTGTAGCTGAGAACAACCTCTGACTTCAGGGAAAATTAATTTTGATACAACTGAGTGTTTAAGTTTTAAAAACTGTTTTGGAAATAATCTGCATATCTAAGCGCTGATACATATTTTTTCTTCTCCCCACTTCTCAAATAAAAAAATTAAATGTTTCAA
>PVKH010016795.1:0-15624 GCA_004027955.1 Chaetophractus vellerosus
TGCCCTGCCCGTGGCGGCTTTTGCCCTGTCCGTGGCAGCTTTTTGCCCTGCCCACGGCGGCTCTGGCCCGCCCATGGCGGCTTGCCATTCTCAAGGCGGTCTGCCCGCTAGGAGAGGTCCCCGGGAACCGAACCCAGGGCCTCCCATGTGGTTTCCCAGCGAGCTCTTTATCCACTGAGCTATCTAGCCGGGCCCTATATATTTTTATACATGAACAATCTGAGTGGTAAAATGCATGCTTTGTGAAATAGTTCACTAGGACAAAATGTAACAAAATAAGAAATGAGGAATTCTCACCAAAATTGAATCTTATTTGAGAAAATATAATGTACAAGATATAATGAGTGAAAAGAAATAAAGTCAAAGTAAATTGCAATATTGTCATCACATAGGTCTAATAAATCAGGAAGGAAAAAAAACCTAAAAAAGTTGGGGGTTAAAAACCAACTTTTGGCTCCTGTGGCAGACATTTCTCACTTGAGGGAAAAATGAGATGAAACTGAAGTATCTGGAGAGGACCCAGTTAAACATAAAGTTTAAACTAAGACAGGTTATATGTATCCTATGTGTATTTTACATTTTTTTTCATTATAAAAATGTTTATGTAAACTATGTGAAATGTAAAAACTTACAGAAAAAAAATTAAGAAAACAATAGGCAGGGGGCTGGCCATAGCCCAGTGGATAGGGCACCAGTTCACCACATAGGAGGCCCCGGGTTCGGTCCCCGGGGACCTCTCTGGGAGGGCAGACCACCTTGGGAACAGCAAGCCGCTGTGGGTGGGGCAGAGCCACCGTGGGCAGGGCAAACCGCCACGGGCAGGGCAAAAGCCGCCACAGGCAGGGCAAGCCACCCGCGAACGGAGCAGAGCTGCCCAGGAACGGAAGCAAAAGCCGCCCATGAATGGAAGCAAAAAGCCACCCGTGAATGGAGCAGTGCCGCCTGCGCAGTGAGCTGACTCGGCGCATCGCCACAACGGGGGGAGACAGAGCAGACACAGAAGAACACAAAAATGAACACAGCAAGAGCAAGCAGGAAGGGGGGATATGTAGCCCCCCCCCCAAAAAAAAAGAAAAGAAAACAAAAGGCAATGATTCTCAGATTAATGATAACTGTTAAACTGTTGGTATATTTCTTTCCAAACTTTTTCCAGAAAGATTCTATAGTTTTGATCATTTTATATGTATTCTTTTGTACTCTCATTTAGGCATTTTCATGTTCATTAAATGCCTAAAAATAGCAATATTCCTAATCTTAAATATCCCAAGAAGAGATTCTTGAAACCCTCTATGTTAACATCTTCCTGTTAAGAATTACTTTCATTATCAGAATAATGTCTAATGTACAATTATCTAGTTTCAGCTAATTCCAGCTTTACTTAATTGTATCCCTGATAGTGAAGAGCTATTAATTTCTCTTGTGATAACATTTCATATATTAGGAGAAAACCCTTGATTTTTTTACATAGCCCAAATGCCCAGCTCTCTTCTCCACTGACCCAATCCCGCCCGCCATTCTTGATTAAATAATACCAACAGCCTTCATGATCTTTCATAAGTTCTGGGCTCTGATAATTTAGCCTCACTATGATAGACTTCTCAGAAACCACTTCAATTCTTCCATATCCTTCTTACACTGTGGTGTTTAAAACTCAGCTCAGGATTCTAACAAAGCCCTGATCGATTGTTGAGTCCCACAGGGTGCTATTGCTTTTCTCTTACTATTCATTCATCTCCTGGATGGTATAGCCATATACTATGGATGGTTTTAAAATCATGGTACTACATTTTAGATTTAGTTTTTTTTTTTTTTAAATACATCCCCCCCCCCTTCTGCTTGTTCTTGCTGTGTTCATTCTTCTCTGTGCTCCTCTGTGTCTGATTGCCTGCCCCCACTGGGGCGACCCGCCGAGTCAGCTCACCGGCGCGGCAGCCCGCCTGCTCGTGGGGGCTTGCCTTTGTCCGCGGGGGCTTGCCTTTGCCCGAGGCAGCCCGCAGCGGCATGCCCCGCCCACGTTGGCTTGCCTTCTCAAGGCGGTCTGCCCATTCGAGGAGGCCTGGGGAACGAACTCAGGGCCTCCCATGTGATAAACCGGCGCCCTACCAACTGGGCCACAGCCGGCCCCCTAGATTTAGTTTTAACTTGATGTCTAGACATCTTTTTTGTAACAGCTTTATTGAAAGTAATTTATATAACATACCATGCACAAAATTATATAATTAAGTGGTTTTGAGTGTATTCACAGAGTTGTGCAACCATCTACACTACACTCACTTTTACAACATTTTCATCATCCCCCCAAAAAATCCTGTGTCCCATTTCTCCCAAATTCCCCTCACCCTAGGCAAACACTAAACTACTTTCTGTCTTTATAGATGTGATAAATCTAGATGTTTCATATAAATGGAATCATATGATATCTGATCTTTTATGACTGGCTTCTTTCATTTAGCATAATTTTTTCAAGTTCTTCCATGCTGTGGCATGTCCCAGGATTTCATTCTTTTTAATTGATGAGTAATATTCCATGGCATGGGTAGACTACATTCTATCTATTCATTGTTTGATGGGCATTTGGGATTGTTTTCATTTTTTGGCTCTTATGAGTAATGCTGCTGCAAACATTCATTCACAAGTTCTTGTGTAGACATGTGTTTTCATTTCTCTGGGGTTTATACCTAGGTGTGGAACTGTTGGGTCATATGGTAACTCTAAATTTAACATTTTGAAGAATTGCCAAACTTTTCCAAAGTGACTGCACCATTTTATACTCCATCAGCAGTGTGTGAGTGTTCCATTTTCTCCAAATCTTAGCAAATATTTGTTATTGTCTGCCTTCTTTATTATAACCATCTTAATGGAAGTAAAATGGTATTTCATCGTGGTATTAATATACATTTCCCTAATGACTAATGATATTTAGCATCTTTTCATGTGCTTATTGATCATTTGTATATCTTCTTTGGAGAAATGTCAATTCAGATCCTTTGCCCACTTTTAATTGGCTAATCTGTCTTTTTACTACTGAGTTGTAAGAGTTCTTTATATATTCTGGATGCAAGTCCCTTATCAGTTACATGATTTGCAAATATTTTCTCCTGTTCTGTGCGTTGTCTTTCTTGATGGAGTCCTTCAAAGCACAAACATTTTTAATTTTGATGAAGTCAGACATCTATTTTTATTTTGTCACTTGTAATTTTTGTATCATGTCTAAGAAATCATTTTCTAACCCAAGATCATGATTACGTTGTCTTTTAAGAGCTTTATAGTTCAAGTTCTTACATTTAGCTTTAATATCCATTTATAAGCTAAGGTTCCAACTTCATTCTTTTGTATGAAAATATCCAGTTGTGCCAGCACCATCGGCTGAAAGACTAGTCTTTCTTCATTCAATTGTCCTGACAGCCTTGTCAAAAATCAGTTGACCATATATGTGAGACTTTATTTCTGGACTCTCAATTTTATTCCATTGATCTATATGTGTGTCATATGCAGGTATCACACTATCTTGAATCTTGTAGCTTTGTTCTGAAATTAGAAAGCATTTATCTTCTTCCTTTTTCAAAGATTTTTTTGGCTCTTCTTTTTCCTTTGTGTTTCCACCTGAATTTTAAGATCAGCTTGCCCACTCGACAAAAAAGGCAGCTGAGATTTTATACGGATTATATTTAACCCGTAGATCAATTTAGGAGTATTGCTACCTTAACACTATTAAGTTCTCCAATCCATGAACAATGGAATATCTTTCCATTTATTTTGATCTTCTATAATTTATTTAAACAATAGTTTTTAACTTTCATAGCAAAAGTTTTGCACTTCTTTGTATTAAGTTTATTCCTGAGTATTTTATTCTTTTTGATGCTATTGTAAATAGCATTGTATTCTTTTTTATCTTTTTTTAATTTTTAAAGAAGCTTTAGATTACATAAATGTTACATCAAAAATATAGAGGATTCCCATATACCCCAGCCCCTACCCTTCCTAAATTTTCCCCCATTAACAACATCTTTCATTAGTGCAGTACATTTGTTACAATTGATGAATACATATTGAACCATTGCTACTAACTAGGTCTATAGTTTACATTATAGTTTACATTTTGCACCACACAATTTTATAAGTTTTGACAAAATGTACAGGGGCTTGCACCTGTCATCGCAATGTCATGCAGGACAATCCCAAAGACCCCAAAATGCCCCATATTACACCTATTCTTCCCTCTCCCTCCCCTCAGAATCTCTGGTGGCCATTGCCTTTATATCAATGATTCAAGTTCTCCCATTGCTAGATAAATAATAAGTCTACTTTAGTCCATAATTGCATTCCCCTCTTGTTTGTTCATTCCGCAATCTTGAGGATTTGAGGATGGTAATGCCCACTCTGTTTCTGATTGAAAGGAGGCTTAAATACCACGGGGCAGATGGATGGAACTGTCTTGCTTGCAGGTGCAGACACTCTCTCTTTTTGGGATGGGTGTTGTTCATTATCATCCTTTTGTTAGTTGTCATGGACGAGTCCAAGCATTCTTAATTTCATTTTTGAATTATTCATATGCAGTATGTGGAGATACAACTGGTGTATTGAATGGGAAGTCTCAGGGTCAGTGGATTGGAAACTAAATGGATAAGATGATCATATTTACTTCCCATGATCAATTCATCAAAATGCCACTGGAACCAGGAAGAATTTTGCTAACATGCATTATTAAATTATGCCAACCTAGCCAGTTTTAATCTGGTGTTTGTGTTTTTAAATAAAATTTTGGCATAATGTACACAAAAAATATTTTAAAGCAGCTCTTCATAATAACTCTGGTCTTCTGCTGATAGACTTTTTCTCCTTTCCTGGCTGGGGATGATTATGTGGACATGTTCTTCTTGTCACAGTTGGAAGCTGAGTAATGATTCAAACAAGATTGCCCTTAGATGAATAAAGGCTCCCTTATAGGAGCACAAGTTGATGTTTACAAATAAATATAAACCCACAACAACAGCAGTTGGAGAACTTGCACAAGAACACTGAGGAAATTTCCCCAGCAAAACACAAATTTCCATCGGTAAATAAAACTGAATGAAGGCAGCAAAGGCTACAGCAGCTTTTAATGAACTTTTCAAAAAACAAAGGGATCCACACTGCAGGATATGCTTATGAAATACATAACACTTCTAATGCTCTTATTTTAATAATCAGCATATTTTCAGTACACCTTTTGAATTTCCTAAATGTTTTTACCATATGTAACTTCATGTGATCGTCTTTAGGTTTTTGTTGTTTCCCTTTGTTCTTTTTACTTCTTTCACTATACATCTTCATTTCTCCTGTCTTCCACAACATTTCCTGCTGAGCACCGAATAAGTACTCAATTTAACAAATATTTATTGAGTAGGTTTTATGTGTGCTCTTCTTGGTAGGTTCTGTGAGGGAAAGCAAATTTCTTCCTGCTATGAAACTGGTGAAACTGCTGAATTATTTTTGGCTAAAAGAAATTATTTTGCTGTGGTCATCTTATTTGATTCATCAGCTGATCTCTGTGCTCATTGTCTTCTCTATTGGAAGGGCCCCTCTAGTTTACCATTAATATTGTAAATTGTTATTACAATTAAATTGTCATTTAATTAATGATAAGCTAACTGTAATAGCGTAACCAATTACAATTAATACTCAATTACTCAAAGTTTAGAAGTTTAGAATTGACTGTATTTCTAGGTTTACACAGGCTCTTGTTTCTAATATTCTACAGCAAAATTCATTAAATACTGGAATTTAAGAGGGCTCCTTTTTTCCAGTGCTTCTCTGGTAAAATTTTCATTACGTTTGCTTGTACAGGGAGGGTTTCTCTCTATCTAGTGTTATGTTGGGGCAAAGATGTGTTCTGTATAGTGGTGTACTGGAGCTGGCTTCTACCAGCTTGTGAGACCAATTATTAGCATTTCTTTCCATCTCTGTGTTCAATGGTGTAACATTAGCAGCTCAAAATTGGTATAGTGAGAACATCTACACCGCATTAATTGCCAAATGCAACCAATCATTTCCCTTCCCTCCCTCCCTCCCTCCCTTTCTCCCTTCCTTTCTCCCTTCCTTCCTTCCTTCTGAGACAGTTGTTTAAACATTTACCAGCCCACCAATGTACATGAAAAGTCTTTGCTTCTATATGACTCCCTCTCTTGCACTATATTAAATGCCTCCCAGGCTGCAGCCACTTTTGGTTTTACTGGACAATCTATTCAAGTCTATTTTCATGTCAGCAATAAACAAGCTATATAAACCATAAAAACCAACACATATAGAAGGGATAAGATATTGGCCTTGGTTTCAAGTTGTCAACTTACCGCCAAGTAGTTTGTGAAAACTTATTAAACAGAATTGAGCTGAATTTTATCTCATTATAAAGTTCCCTTGCCCAGGACAGCCTAGCAATATGATAAATATCCCTTCCGTCTATATTGCTCAGGAGAAATCAATGGAGGTATACATTTCTTTAAAAATAAATGTCTCATCAATAAAACATTACATTTGGTGAGTAAAAAAAATGGCATTAAAAGTAACTAAAAACACTAACAGTGTTGGAAATGAGGAATACTAGCTACTTTCAACTTTAACTGAAAAGAAATTGGGTTCATGGAAAGAAGTAACATGCTAATAAAAATGTCTCAGATGGAAGTTATATAACCAAAGATTCTCATTGTCTTAAAGGGAAAATGTTTCTTTTTTTAAAGAAATTATCTTCCAGACCAAAAATAAATGATAATAATACAAAAAAAAGGAAGAAACACTAGAATGAAAAAATGACTGAGATATACCCCCTTTTCTACTTGTATGACCTTCAGCCTTGATTTGTTTGCACCTTAGCTTTTCTTTTTTTAAACAAAAAGGAAATTATTGGACTAAACAGTGATTCTAACTGGGAAATGCACACTCTCATGGCAGGGAATGGCAAAGTGGGTGTATATTAAAATCACCTGGGGAGCTTTACCTTTGATTTAGAGATTTTGAAAAACCTCTGCCCATCCTGGTGCTAAGCATCCTTATCTTAGTGATTCATTGTGACTTATGGGAGCTTTATTTCTCAGGTGGAATGGAGGTAGTAAACAGACTAACAATTTTGGATTAGATGACCTCCTATATTTGTTCTGATCCTAACATTCTATAACAAGTGTTTTCAGAAGAAAATTAATTTTTATTCATGGATTGCTACTCCCTTAGCAGTCTTTACAAATCAATTCAGAAAGCAAGCAATGATGCTATCCTTGAAAATAAATCACTATGCAAGTGAAATCATATAGCAAGAGGGAGTACAATCATTTATTTAGAAATATATCCAAAGTTTTTATTTATTTCTTATTGATATACAATTGCATCAATAAATTTCAGACCTATGTATTATTCTGCAAATGTACATTTAGCTTCCTATTTACATTTTAAAAGCATCACTAAAACATGGGCTTGGTTATAAGATCATTTTATCACTGAGAAACTGCATTAACTTATTCCCTTGCTGCTAGGTTCCTGGTGCTGTTGTAACTGAATATTAAGAGAATCTATGTTGTAATGGTTTATTTCATCTTTGCTGTTTACAAAATAAAATATGATAGGCTAGCATTAATGGAAAAGGTGTATACAATGAAAAATGCAAAAGACCTGACTTTTCCAAAGTTTTCTCAGTAATTACTTTTCCTTTCCAGTATAGTTTACTGCAGATACATACATGCAGATATCTATGTACATACATGTAGCATATGCGTGTATACACACATACACACACACACGTGGACTGGTAAATATTTAACTAGCATAACAGGTTTTAAAAAAAGCCCAGATTTGTAGGTTCTGCCTATTTCTGTGCTATAAGTACTCCTTCCATGGCTAATTTCACACTACCAACACAAAGTCAGTGAACTTGGAAGTCCACAACTGGCTCTTGAGAGCTAGTAGAGTCAGCTCAAGAACAAAGCTGTCTTTTAGCCTCTATTCTTTGGCCATACTATTTGTACACATGATGTATAAAAATATACTGTGCATAAATATGTCATAAAATGGTATACAAATGATTTCTTAAAATTAAGAGACAATTTTTCTTTTAAAATCATATAGTGAAATATTGAGTCCACAGTCATTTTAACTACAATTTTGTTTAAGACAATTAACAATAGTTTAGGGTGAGCATGCATGGTAGATCATTTCTGATTATTATAGAGATGGTTGAAATGGTTAAAAAATGGCTTAGCCTTTGCACATGTAGGCCAAGTCTAAATGGCATATTTAAGAATTAACACAATAAACAGGCCAGTAAAAAAATAAAATCATAAATATACCTTTCCCCAAATGAAAACAACCATCTGAAGGCAGCAACTCTTTATCTGAAACATGTGAAAATACTAATAACAATTCATATACTTGATACTTGACCCATCTACCTTCATGGAGATTAATGGGGTAAATAAATATTTAGTGGCATAAGAATTGCATACTATTTTAGAGATATGATGCTGTCTTGAATTTGTCTCTGGTTGTGGCACCAAGAAATATGCTGAGGAGACCCTGACTGTCAATTTTCAAATTTATAAATATTTATCGATCTACTGTTGTGCTCAAGACACAGCAACATAGGCACTGCAAGGTACACAAAATTGAATACATACAGCCCTTGCTCTGAGTGAATTTACAATTGAGAAGGGCTAAAAAGACAAAGGTCCAACATTTAAAAGGCAGGAACTAATAGGACCCAATAGGAAGGAGAGATCCTATTCCATTGGGCAGATATGAAAAGTCTTTTGTGATAAGGTGGTATCTGATAAGAAAACATGTTAGAATGGGCTTTTCACTTGATAGTCAAGTAAGAAAGTGGTAATACAGGACCCTAGAATGGGTGTGGTGTGAAAGAAGATGAAGTGGAAAAACCTGGAGCAAATTATTGAGGGTCATCAATTTCAGGAAGCTGTTAGTAGGCTTAATTTGGCAAGTGATGCAAAGCCATTGGGGAGCGCTGAGCATAGGAATTTCTTTATCAAACCTATGACTGTAAAAGATGAATCCAAGCAGAGATGGGAGTTATGGAGATCACTTCAGGAAGACTCCGATTATAGTGGTAGTAATGAAAATGAAGGGGGAAAACTGGATGTGAGGTATCAAACAAACTTTTTAGGACCTAGAAAGTGACTGTCGCTGATTATCCATCTAAGGTTGAACTCTCAACTTTAGATAATCGATCTAGAGTTTAAAGCTGGGGCGCTGTTAAAGAAAACTGCCATGAGCAGAAACGGGAAAGTTGAGAGAAAAAAATTACTCATGGGGTGGAAGAATCTAAACAGAGCTGAAGTCCTTGATTTTAAACAAATGGAATCAAATTGGCAGCAATTTGATACATCCTGGCCCAATATCCTAATCTAAATCTAGCTTATATTCATCATTAAATAATTTAGTGGAATGCATTTCTTTTTCAGGACAACCCAGAAATAACAAACTGCTGTGTACACTAGTCTTTGACTTTATTCACCTTAAATTCATTCTTTCAAATCCAAAAAGATTTTCTTGATCAAGACGTGGCCAACTTTGACATAGCAGACATAAACTGTATATTTCAATAACCAAACATACTATACAGGAAGGTTATCCAAAACTTGGAATTAAGGCTCGAAAAAAATGACTATGCAACATTTTATTGTCATGCTTGAGCATTAAAACCAGCCTACCTGAGAAACATCTAATTTTTTTGTGGACCACACCTTTGTTTGACTTAACATTCTCAATTGATCAGGACTCAGGTATTTCACAACTCTGTAAAGTTATTTAAAACTGACAGAAATTTTTTTTGGCCAGTAAAAAAGATAACCACAAAGATAGGTTTGGTTGCCTTGGAGGATATGTATCTAATTTAGTGATCTTGTTTCAGTATTTCTTTTTCCACAGACTATGTAAAACCCTTATTCATGACACCTGCATTGAAACAACTTTGTCATTCTGCTGTTTCCCTCATTAATAAGTTAAAAGAAACTTCTATATGTACTCACTCTCTTTTTGTGTAGGAATTATGGTTTTAATGATTAAGGATTTATGCTCTCATCACAAATAGTTAAACCATTGTGCATAAATATGTCATAAAAATGGCATACATATGATTTCTTAACTAGTTAAACCATTCTTCAAATAGCTGCCCTCTCATCCCATACTTTTAATGATTAATTTACCTCACTTGTACCATCCCCAGTCCCATTATGCCTTTCCTGAGCTGTAGGGTTTATTAAAAATGAATCATGGGAACAAGAAGATTTTTATAGAAGTGTTGTGAAAGTATTGAAAAGAGAGTATTGTAAATCTATGTCTTCACAGATTAGCTATTGTGGATCTCTTCTTGGGAGTGAGAGAAGAATGAGAGGAAACAAGCAGAAGATGAAGTATCCTGGAGTTGCTGGCAGGATTCTGAGTTCTTTTCAAAAGGGAAAGGAGATCAATTAATAATAACTTGAACTGAAAATGAACCAAAGAGACTCCACTAAAATTTGTCGAGAAAAGCTATGTCACCCTTCACTGGATTCAAATGACTTCTTAATGACTATAGGACAATATATACTGGCTATTATAGGAATCCTAAGATAAGGAGTATTTCTGCCTTAGCAGGTGGCAGCATGAGGCTGGTGGATTCAGTCTTTGAGTTCTTTAATCAACAGCAGACAGAACATGCAGATACTTTAGAAGCAGCTTTTGCAGCTTTGTCTCAATCTGGATGCTACTACCAAAAATGAGTGAGAAGAGCAAGGTGGAAGACAACTCCACTGCCTTGACCCTCTTTGAAGAAAGGATGGATTTGGGATACAATTGGATACTCTCGTAAATCTAGGGGTGAGAAAAAATATGCTGTGACTGAGTTGCAGATGCAACTATGCATCATAGTGGTTGTGGGCGTAAATTATTCAAAGAGTAGTACCAGTGTGAATAATTGATTAATTAACTCATCCTACATCTTTATTTCTGAAACAATTTAAAGTGCATGGAAAAAACTGCCTTTCAAAGGTAGGACATCCAAATACATTTCTTATAAACTAATCATTTGTAGCCTAAACTCTTGCCAGAATGAGCTAGGTGTAGTTTAAAGCTGAAGATAAGCCATCACATTCCAAAAATTGTTCTTTCCTTATATTCAAAGCATAGGTCTTAAGGAAAAATATCTATTAGTATTAATAATTAGTGTTGGTAAATTATCTCAAGTAATCTTAAAGCACATTATTTGGATCAGCAAAAATATGAATATATACAAATATGTGTTAGATTCTCTAGTGGCAAAAGCTAAAACTAAAAAATTTTCCATGCTGACTTTAATTGGAATTCATCTTGGTCGATGCTGCAACTACTGTAACACCAACCTTGGAAAGAATAAAATTTTGGAATGAATGAGAGAAGAGGTGGTGGCTGGAGGGATACTGGACCTCCGCACTGATTTGGCAGTAAGGAGAGCACTATGGCTCTTCATTTTAATGAGGGGCAGTTACTCTTTAGCCAACCCACTGTAATGTTTCTTCTGGATTCATTTCTATCTTAAAATGAGCTCTGAAAGAATTCGTGTGCTAAGTCATCATGGTCAGAATGATCAGAATGAATGCCATACTAAAGATCAAAAGGAATAAAACTAAAATCATTACAGGGAAACAGTCACATGTTATTAGTTCCTGTGCTCTATAAGCAAAGCCATTGGCTGCAATCCTTCCACAAAGGCCAAGAAAAATACACAAATATTGACTTATTAGTTATTCACTGAGAGTGAGTACCTGAAGGAGAAGGCTGTCCTTTTACTACACCATTTTTAGTCTTTTCTTCTGAATTCATTACTTCTTTGTAGATAAGTTCTATAAGAAACAGTTATCACTGTTATTTAAAAAAACACACACAAATTTCTCCTTACTTCACAGATAATAATAACCTATTGATGAAGTTGAGGAAAAAATCAGTTGGCATTTCTTTTCTCTTCTCTTTCTTCATTTCCTTGCAATTAGAATAGAGCCAGGCACAAAGCAGGTACTCAGTAAAAGTTGAACAAATTAATCAATGTATGAATGAATGAAGAATACAGATTTTGCTTGTTTTCTGAATTCCTTTTGGAAATTCTTATACATTTTCACTTTCTCTTATTGATTTTTAATGGCTCAGTGTTTAAACATCCATTTTTTTCTTTTATTCTTACTCCCTAAGGGATGCACAAATTCTCGTGACTTTAAATTATTGCCAATCATTGCAATTTTCTGTCTCTTACTTCACCTTTCATCCATACTCAAATCTCATATTTATAAACCTAAACTTGCCTAAAACCCAACACATTAAATAATTCATTTTATTCATTTCCAAAGTGACATCCTTTTTTCATTTTCTCACTGCTAACATTACACTTGAATGTCTTCAGTTCTTTCTATATTACCCCTTTAGCAAAAAATCATTTAGCCCTACTCATCCTTACTTTGTGATGGCTTCTGATTTATACAATCATCAACCTTACTGGTATACCCTCCTCAAGTGATGATTACATCATATCACTTTCCTACTCATGAACCCATGACTGCCTTCCTGCCCCTATTAATATCAAATCAAGCCTTTTCCATCAATCTTTCAGCATCTTCTTTTAGTTGAACCACTGTTTTCATATTCTTCACCATGAATCCTCCCTGGTAGAATATCTTTATTATCTTTGTAATACTTTTTGCTCATCTTCCCCAATCTGGTATTTTCCTCTGTTTTTTTCCTTCTGCCAATTTACAATCATTAATTACTTCAAGGTAGGCCAAAAGTTCCTTCCCTTCAGATACCATCTTTATTTTACCTCATCATTTTTGCCTGATCATTTTTTATGATCTGTATTTGGTTTTCTCATATTTATTCTGCAAGAAGAAACTGTTGTTGTTTATTTTAGACAAGACAAGTTTGACTTGCCTTTCTGCTTTGTTTCACCCTCAATATAATTCTGAACATAGAGTACATGTTTTGGAAAAGTTTTGCTGAAAAAAAAATCAATGTATTCATTCATTCTATTCGTACTTTAATGGGAAAATAAGTCACTTACATACACATATTTTCTATTTAAATTCTCAAGTCACATAAACCAATGAATGAATGCATATAGTAAGCATCTTTTATTTTCTAATATCCAAAACCATCTCAGACATAAATAATTTTACCCATCTTATAGGATCATTTTTTGTAGAAATATGGGAAGTTTAATTTTGAAATTTTGAATTACCTTGAAGCTTGCCCCACCTTATGACACTTTTACAATCAGTGCTTTTTAAAAGATGTCATTTATTAAATCCTCATTCTTGAGTAAATGTAATAATGCTATTAATATGAAAATATAGATGAAGTTTTACGAGCTTAGAAATTGGTCTAAGGGGATAGCAATTAGAAAATCATCTGTTAGTATATTATTTTAAAAGGAAAACCTTGAGGATACTTCCTGAGTTTCAATAAAGCAAAAAGTAGACTTGTATTTAAGGAGTAGAGTTACCTTTCCATTCTTCAATGGTGTGTTCTCTTTCATCCAACTGTTTGTCATATATCTGAGGTGGAGGCTGCAGAATAAAAACAATCAACTTGGTGTAATAACTACAATTAAATTCTTAAATTGCATATGAGAGTATGTTGATATTCACCGGTTTTGGGGGTGATCAGAATCATACAAATTATGGGATAAACATGGTGATGCAGAAATTAAGGTTTCCCCACAAACTTAGAGATTAATTTGTAAGCCAATATCTACTGCTAACGAAATAAGGCAGCAGAACCCAATTCCTGAGAGCTCACTCCCTGACACTTTCTGATTCAGTATTTATGACTGAGCAACTAAAGGCCGATCTTTAAAAGAAAACAAGACGCTTGGTTGGAAGATGAATCTTCAATACCTCAATAAACCATTGTAATAATCCTCAGTAGAAAGGAATATTTAGAACAAAATTTTGTTTTCCTTGAAGCAGCATAAAATAGTTTTATAAATAGCTTGTACTCTATAGGCAAATAACTTTTTTTTCCCTCTCAGGAAGAAGCTGCCAGTTGGTGTCTGTGCATGTAGTGGTGGGTCACCTCGAAGTCCTTGGTGGCCCCTTGGTTAGACTCTCCCTGGAGGAAATGAAGTAAAAGGACCTTTGGCCTCACTCATGGACCCAGAATCTCTCTCCCTATGCAGAATTTAGACATAGAAAAGGCCGAATCTGCATAAACCTACTGCTTTCCAGGAAGGAGGTCTCAGGCTCCCCTGTCTTTCTCCCTAAGATTTTCAATTGTGGAGCTCTATCATGGAGGCCTACAGTAGCTCAGGTCAAATGACATGGAAAGGAAAAAAAAATGTCTGGGAAAAAATAAGTCACCATGGGGTAAAGAAAGGTGGGCCTGAGGAGCAAAACTGGCTGGCCCTGGGTTGAACAAAAAAGAAGAACTACAAAATTTCTGTGACCATGAGACAAGGGACTCTCAAATTCACCCAACACCCAAGAAGCAAAGCAATATATGTGGAGGATTTTTGTTCATTTTGTTGGTTTTTGTTTGCTTTGAACTAAAAGAGTTGCTCTTTAAAAGGGAGTCAGACCTACAGGGACATGGTCAGAAAGCTTTGGACGAGACATTCAGAGACAAATTTCTGGATTCAGAGAGAGGCTGTTTGGCTCGTGAGCAGCACTCTGGGACCACAGTGGCTTTCTTTACTGTGTCCAGTATCTCTGATAGCATGAATCATGAGAGCCGTGAGTATCTATTCTGGTCCTGCCACACTGGGACAGCCTTATATCCTGCAAAAGTAACTGGATGTGAAAATACAAGGCTTTGCCTAGTTATAGTGGGGAGCCCTCTTCACTTAGCATAATACTAAACTATGGACTTGAAAGAGAACTACTAACAGAGCCAGGTATTCCCAAAGCACCCGTGACAGCTACTGAGCAGAAGGCTTTAGTCCAGTTGCTGCCATTTATACATGGCCAGGAGAGTAGATGCTAAGAAGCAGTCTGCACCTGAGATCTAAGCAAAATAGGATTCCCGCCCTTCACCATGATATTAGTGAGAACATAGGAGCATAGAACATCTAAAGGTGAGAGTTTGGGGTGAACAGGTACTACACTCAGGACCTGACCTGAGGCATGACTTTTCCGCCATAAACTATAAAGGACTCCCAAATTGTAGTAATATATTTTATTTGATGAGTGAGTAGGTAAAATGAAGTATGTTTTTTTTTAAATTTGTGAAACTGTCATCGAAATAAGCTAAGGCAGATCCAAACTCTAGTAACATAAAACACTTTGCCAAGTCGCAGTTTTCCTGTTTCGTCTCTTCCTGAGCATGTGTAATGCTGTGGTTAGGTCCCAGTCCAAGTGGGCCCTGTCCAGGACCCCTGCAGGACACAACGTGCACAAGCTTTCAGAGCACCCCCCCACCCCCACCCCAGGCCCCCAGCTCTGTGTGTTTTTGGCACCTCTTTCGTCTGCTAACAATAGACATAGCTCAGGATCCTGTGTGGCTGGCTTCTACATGCAGTGGATTTTTCCATTCAAATTTAAAAATTGAATGTGGCTCAAGAGTATAGTTTCTGCCAAAGTTCACAAATGCCATTTCTCTTTGCAACAAAGCTATATTGAGGGCGGTTTCCTTGGAGCTTTGGAATAC
>PVKH010016797.1:0-15617 GCA_004027955.1 Chaetophractus vellerosus
TCAAGTCACCCTGCTACTCTGTGGCTAAACTATGGTTCATTCCTAGTCTGTCTGGCTCCAGGGGCTGTGCTCCTAACCATTACACTATCTAGCTTCTCCATATACCTTATATTTTTTTGTAATTATTTCTGTTCTTGTCTTAGGTTTGTTTGTTTTGTTTTCCTCTTTGCATCTCTGGGCCTCTAGCACACGGTAGGCACTCACTCTCCAAACACTTGAGTAATGGAATTTTATGGGGATGACTTTTTTAGGAGGTCATAGAATTCTAAATTTTAGGAACCCTTAGGAAAGAATTTCCAATATATCTGAGAGTGGAATTTCAAGTGGTGATAAAGGGCAAAGCATAAATCCCTTTTGGCAGTTAGCATTTTCTTATGCCGTTTCTTCTCTTGGATGCCTTTCCAAGTAGTTTTCATTTTCATTGGTTTTGCATTTTCTTAAGATATGTTCACACTTATATTTTAAACGATGGAGAGGAAAAGATCGCTTGCAAATGCCAACTGGGAAGACTGTTTATTTTAAACAATGCTGTTCCGGTGCACCAGCTGCTGTTGCTATGCTTGCATATTGGTTGCTATGGGTGGTGAGGAGAATTGAGCTTGTGATGTCAAGATGACAAGTTGCTTCAACCCCATGTTCTATTGGCTAGGATTTTTCTAAGACAAGGAATCTTCAAGCAATTAGAAAGGTACGTGGTTTCAACTTGCACAAGTAATTCACACTACAGAGAGAATTCATTACAATCTAGTAGTTTCCTAAGGGTGGAAGAAAAATCTGGCTGTTAAGACAGTGTCTGATGTTTTAGGACTTAAAATTAAGACAAAGTTTTTAAAAGTTTACATCTCCCCAAAGGGTGATATAAACTCTTACAGAAAGTTAGTATCAGTATGGTAAAGTGAGAGAGAGAAAAGCTACTCTTAATAACAGGGTACATCACCTGCCTAAAAATGGATTTGCTTAAATATATCAGTTGCCATATTAACACAGGAATAAAGACTTCACTGTTTTAGAAATTGTCCTACTGTGAAAGCGAATTCGTGTTTATACAGGAAATATTTGTGTGTGCCCATGATGACTTAGCCCGTAATTTACATCCAAACGAATTCAATAAGAATTCTTCAAGCACCCACTACAAGTAAAACGTTGTCTTGTGCATGAAGGCAGGGTGAGCAGTCATCCCAGTGTGCTTGGGACTCTCCCAGGTTTAGCACTGAAAAGCCAGAATGTCCTGGAGAAATCCTCAGTCCCGGGCAAACTGGTAAAGTTTCCCTGCAAGGAGAAAACAAAAGAAAACCAAAACAAGTGTCCAAAACTTTCATGGTGGCTAGAAGAATAAGTCGAACACCCAAAATAACCATGAACACAAATAATAAAAGCTTACATTCATCAAGTGTTTGTGAGGTAAGTGCTATTCTGTTCCCCATTTTAAAGATGGGAAAACTGAGACACAGCATGGTTAAATAACCTAGTTGAAGGGAGGAGCCAGAATTAGAACCCAAGCAGTTTGGGAGAGCTTGGTAGAAAGTATCACAGAGGAACTGGACAACTATATCTAGGTTTTAAACAGTGAGCAGGACTAAGAGTTAGGAAAAAGAGAAAAAAGCATCATAAAAAGGAGAAATCTTGCAAGCAGTTGTCAGAAGTGAAGAATGAGCAGGGACTCTCTCTGGAGACAGAGGAGTTAGCCTTAAGGAGGAGGATGGAGCCCCTTCTGATACTGGAGACGATTGTATGAAGGGGCAGTGAAAGAGGCTGACATAAAGTAGCTTTCTCTGGAGAATTTCAATCTCTTGAGTCAAAGAATGGTCACTGTTTTAGTTTGCTAAGGGCTGCCAAGGCAATATACCAGAAATGGGTTGGCTTTTACAATGGGGATTTATTAATTTAAAAGCTTACAGTTCCAAGGTCATGAAAGTTCCAAATCAAGGCATCATCAGGAGATGCTTTCTTCCTGAGCTGCAGCTGTGGGTGATCAGGCAGGAGGCAGCGTCTGCAGGTCTCTCTGCCTTCTCCTCTGGGCTCCATTGCCTTCAGCTTCTGGCTGCTCCTTCTGTGGCTTTCTTTCTCCCAGAGAAAGATGTTGATTTCAGCTTCTGGGTCTGGTGGCTTTCTCTCTCAGCTTCTGTGGGGTCCCTCTCAGAGCACCTGGGTCTTTTCTCTCTGCTTCTGGAGTTGTCTCTCACATGGCAAGGCACAATGGTGGTGTCTGAGGCCTACCTCCCTTCATTTTACTCCAGTTTATAAAGGACTCCAGTAAGAGTTTGCAGACCCACTCTGAGTCATGCCCTACTGAAGTGATCTAATCAAAAGAAAGGTCTCTTAACTGAATCTACTTAAAAGGTCCCATCTACAATAGCTTTACACCATAGGAATGGATTAGCTTAAGAACATAATTTCCTGGGGTCCACAAAAGACTAGTTTGTGAGTTCCTTTCTAGAGCTGTTTTAGGAAATCTACAGGTGTCCAATAAGAGAATTACTGAGAAATAGCAAGGAGCTGAAATCGGACATGAATAATTTAACATAGCCATCTTAGAAAAACATTCTGGAAAATGGCAAAAAAAAAGTGAGATGATACATCCCATTTAAAATCCACTTATAATTTTACGTCATTATCTTTTGTTTGTTTCTTATGCATCTAGAATTATGGAGTACCTGTAAATCTGAATCCTACTTTTGATTTTACTTAGTTTATTACCATTGATATTTTCCATGTTATTATAATAGTCTTCATAGCCATCATTTCAAATAAACAGATAATATTCTATCATGGATATATTCCATAATTCCCTTAACCATTATACTTTGTTGATATTTAAGTTTCCAATGTTTCCTCTCATAAATGAAGCTGCTAAGACATCTTCATGCTTATAATTTTTTCCACAGCTTCACTAGTTCTCATATGGGTTTTATAGCTTGTCTTTCTTTAGCTGCCATGTGGCTATGAAGCAGCAAGATTCATTTTTCACAACAACATACACAAGCTAACATATCCAATTGCATGTTGTCTCCTTGAAAGGAGCAAAAAGAGTTTCCTTGGAGAAGTATTTACTTATTTCACAGGCATTTCTAATTACTTTGAAATTTTGATCCCATTCCTTCTTTGTAATTTCTTCTGACATGGCTTGAGCTGCCCAGAAAAATCAGTCTTGTATCTGGTCAATATCCTCAAATTTTTTTATTCAGCTGAGTTACAGCTTTGCTTTAGAGGACTTGGCTCTGAATACCACTGTGCTGGGCCCAAACCTTGACCTTGTTACTATTCAGAATGTTTCACCTCAGAAATTCCAGCTTGTGCCTCCTGGCCTCTGACAACAGCCTGGTACCCTTGTGTCACTCTCACAATCTTCTCCCTCCATGTCTGTTGCTCTTTGAGCTCACTGCGCATCCCGTTCCTTGACTCCTCCCATTTCTTCCAGTCCTTAACCCAGCTCCTGACTGTCAGGCCTCCTCTCTCACACCTGTCACTTACAGCAGTGCCATCTCCTGCCCCATTTTTCTGCTGCCCTGCCCTGATGATTCTGATTCCTGTATTAGTCCAGCTGGGTGTTTTCTCTCCTTCCACACCTGGCATGGAGCTCTGCCAACACTGGATTGACGGAGAGCACCTTATAAATGTGTTCTTCCTTTCAAGCTGTGCCCTTGAGGCGGCTCAGTGACCTGACCTTCCCAGACCCCTCCCCAATTTCCCATGTCCCTTGGCCACCTGTCTCCTTCAGCTCCTGGCTCTTTAACAGCTACCTTTTTTTTTTTAAACTTCACAGAGAAAACACAGGCTCTCAGGTGTGAACTGACTCTTCCTGCCCAAAGCTAATCCTTCCACCTTCCACCGAGAACATCTCTTCCAGATTCCTCTAAGACTATGTTCCATTCATAATTTCTCTTTCATTTCCATGGGATCCTCTCTACAACATGGAAATTGTGATGGTTAGGCTAATGTCTCAACTCGGGCAGGAAACGGTGCCCAGTTGTTTGGTCAAGCAAGTACTGAGCTAATTGTAATACAGAGGCATTTCATGGATTTTAGTCATCAGTTAGTTGATTGCATAGATGGCTGATTACATTTACAATCAACTGAGGAGATTGCTGTCATCCAATCAGTTGAAGGCCTCTAAAGGAGAAGTGATTTCAGCATTCAGAGAGAGAATTCCCAGGTCTACTTTGGACAGCCAACATCTCCTGGGAACTCAAAAGGACCTTTATTGGAGCCCCTGGCTTGCAGCCTGCCCTATGGAATTTGGACTTGTGTATCCCCACAGTCATGTGAGACAATTTTATAAAATCTCATACTATTTACAGATACCTCCTGTCAGTTTTGTTTCCCTAGAGAACCTTGGCTAATACGGAAATATTCTTAGGACTCTCCCATATTAAGGGAGAAAAGAGACAGATTTGTATTAATTGTATACTGTGTGTTGGTCACTTGAGAATATATCATCTCATATGATCCTTATAACAATTTTATGAAATAGATGTTATTATCCCCATTTCTCAGGTAAGAAAACCAAGGCTCAGAGAGGTTAAGTTAACTAATGTTTTAAGTTAGTAAGTGGCAGTGCCAGAACTGAGAACTGGCTTGGTCTAATGGCAAAGCCATGCATGCTACGTCCACTCATCCACTCCAAGTGCCTTTGTCTTTCCCTTCATAACCATGTTTCCTAATCGAGTAACCAATTTTCACTCAAATTCTACTTCAACAGGACTTACCAGTAAGTTGTTTGTGGAGGATTGTTTAAACTGTATCTATAGACTGAATATGCAACCAGTAGCTTTTCAGGCAAACCAGAACAGCCTTTACTGGTCAGTAAGACAGAGAACCTGCTGACGGCTTGTTTCTGTAGCCATCCACCGCACGCAGGGCATCAGTCATCACCATCTGTAGCAGTCTTTCCCAACACGAAGAGTAAGAACAATACAGATATGAACAATAGTAGTCAGAGGTGTGCTGGTGAATGTTGAACAACTGCTCTCTGAATAAAATGCCTTGACTTGTAGTGTTTGCCAGTTTCTTTGGTGTAAACACTCCCACCCCGGGAAGTATTTAATAATGGCTGTGTTTAACAACTGACTTGCAACATTCCTGAAAATTTATCAATCACAAGCATGTCCAAGCTGGCTCCAACACACCACTGAATTAGCCAATGGGTACTGAGAGCTTACTAAGTGCTAAGGGGTATTATCTCACGTAAACCTCACAGTAAACCTATGGCAGATTATGCCCATTTTATAGATGAGAAAACGGAGAGATCGAGTAAATTATTCAAGGTTATGCTATAAATAGGGAAACTAGAATTGTGTTGCACTTCTAAGAGTACTGTCTCCTTTTATGAAAAAAATATACAAATATCTCAATACTTTAGTCTTCTTTATTCCTAATAATTTAGAAGGATCTGGTTTGAATTTTTTATAATTTGACTTCTGGAGAAAATGAATATTAAAAATAAATATGTGATTTTCTACCTTAGTAGACTTCAATACCAGGAAGGCAGGAGTCTGACATGGCATTTTTGTATACCTAATGTTTAGCTCAGTGTCCAGCATATTTCAAGAACATATGAGGAATGTAATGCAATTCTTAACCTTTCACTAAAAGTTCTTTAATATCTCTGTAAGGTGTGTGCATGTATGTACAATAACTAAGTATTTTTATATTTATACCTCTTGGCAAAAATAACGCCACTCTTGGGAACTTATCCTTAGGAACTGTATGTAAAAGAGGAAGGGGGAAAAAAAACATCATGCAAGAAAATGTCCATTGCAGTGCTAGCTACACAAGCAAAGAAATGAGAAGTGTATAAATTCAAGAATAAGTGAAACAGCTAAATGTCAATACATTTCTTCAAATGATGGAAAGATAAAAACGGACATGAAAGTCTGTCCATGGCTTGATCACATAACACAGGGGCCATGTTACAGAGGGGCTAAGAGAACTGGCTTTATTTAGATTTGGGACTGATCAGAGTTCAGTTCCAAGATCTTTGAACTTGTTACGTAACCTTGGGCCAGTTGCTTAACTTTCTAAATCTCAGTCTCCCTTATGGGATGGGATGATACCCTCAGAGTCACTGTGGGGATTAAATAAGCACGTAAGGTGCAATGTGGTTCCCCAAACAGATCTATTACATGTGCATACAGACCTTGACTGGCAGGACATATGGAAAAGGGAAAGCTGATGCTTTTGGGTGGGGGCATTGTGAGTTGATTTTTACCCCCACTTTTTACTCTATGACATGTATGCAATGAATAACTAATAGAAAAGGAAAATCAGCTTAAAGCGATTCTGCAAATTAGGTTTATCTCTAATTTAGAATCCCATCCATCTAAATAAGTGAGGCCACTCGATTAGACTGCCTGATTCCTCTAGGAGACCCTGAGCAGGCCTGCTGCTTCTGCATTCCCTGCTGCTCACAAGCTGCTGAGACGCTGCCACCATTCACGGGTTCACCCGATTTCCTCCAAACAGATGTGGAGTTAGACTCATTGTCATGCCACAAGGTATGCACAGAGAAATGCTCGCCTGATAAAGGCGATGCTGCGGCTCTGTCCTTTTGGATTCCTGTTCACACGTGGAAGTTTTCTTGTAACCTTCCAGGCTATCAGATCACACAGCACTGCTTCCCTTCTTCCTTGTTTGTCTTCCTCTTATCAGACTGAAATTGGTAAAGAAGAATTAAAGGTGCCAGCGTTATGCCCGGACCTGCAAAGAGCTAATAACTTCTTGGAAGGTTTCACCACCTAAGCCGTAGTTCTAACAAATACTACCGGTCCACTGTACAATATTTGGATCACAATTTCACTCAAAGCAAACTGCTAGATACATAATATATCTGAAGTCATTGTGATAGAGCTCCATGTAGTCGAAATCAATAATAATTATCTTGATGTAAATCATTTTTATTCTGTAGGGCCTCAAGACTAAGAGAAATTTTTAGAGATTTGCCTTCTCGCTGAGCTCAAACAGACATAAAATCCAGAGTTCAGAATAAGCTCAAGGCTTGTCACCACCTGCTCAAATGTGAGAGCTGGCGCTTGAGGCATGCCCAAGTCTGCTCGGCTTTCTCTTATTAGCGGGGGCATTTAATTAAACCAAGACAGTCTTTCTGCCTGACCAGGGCAACTGCTGATGAGAATAAAATTGATGGGAGATGAACAGTTAACAGCAGGAGATACATGAGACCAAGAAATAAAGAGCCATAGTCAAAGTGAAGAATATTGCTGTAGTATATTATATTTGACATTTATGGCTGTGTCTAATAATGCATCCCTTACCTCTCTCCAGCAGCCATGTTACTTCATTATTTTACATTTTCGAAGCTTTGTTTTTGAAAAATGACAAAAACCTCAGTTTTCAATTCCTCATTAGGATGCATATTTAATTGTGTTCCTCTGTTCATTATATTTGAATGTTACAATTCAACCAGAGGAGCGCTGGCAAAAACCATGTAAATGGCTATGCCTGGATTTTTCAAGGTATTTAAAATTCTATCGTTGTTTCCATAAGCCACAGACAGTGGGTTATTTTTCATGGACAGACTGTGCATTCTTCTCTTGGGGTTTTTATGGACAGACTGTATAAAATGATAACACAATGAATGGCGTACCAGCTCTACTATATCAAGGGCTTAAATCAGCTATTTCAGACAGAAACTCAATGTGGTCGAGCACGTTTAAAATAGGTTTGCAGGTACAGGCTATCACACAAAATTTCAGCATCTTTTGTGATTAATCTTCCCGAAAGGTTAATGACGTTTTTTACAATAAATTAGAGCTAAGGTGAGGGAGATTTGGGTAACGTAGGTCCTGGTGGCGACCTGAATAAAATCAATAAGATTTGCATGCCAGAATGAAAAGAGACGTGCTCCATCTTCAGAATGGCAGGGGGTGGGATGATTATGGAAGGTATAGCGGAGGTGACTCTTCTACTTACCTATTCATAGTCCTTTCCACATCCCATGATGGCTTTTACCATTGCATGATGCCATGCAACAGCCATTTCCCCACCACCACCCTCTTCTCTTGTGAAAGGGAAGCTGCTTCGCCATAACTGCTTAAAGAGAAGCCATTTTAAGGTTAATTCCTAATTAACCCTAATTCAACAAAGTTATTATAGCTTCCGTTTTGTTTTTCTTTCTTCAACCTGTTGTGAAAAAAAAATGGTCTAAACTAAAGTGATTTCTTAAAACTGTCTCTTAGGAATGCAAAGAAATGTCTATTTGCAGTTAATGATCCAGAAAATCAAGAATTACCCCCAGTTTTCCGATGAAGAATTTTTTTTATCAGTTTGAAATTCTTTTTAATGGAAAAAATTCACATGGAATTCATTTTTATGCACAGCTTTTAAGGCAAGCTTCAATTCCTGTATGAATTGGGTATGAGGGAATTAACGATTGCACTGGTACAATAGGCACATATCAGCACTTTCCAAGGAAAGATGGAACATATAGTTACACCACTTACACAAAAATTCAAATACAAAAAAACAAACCAAAAACCAGACCCTAGGTAACAAGAGACAAAAGGGAAAAAGGAGAAAGAGAGAAGAGTTAGTCACGAAGCATACAAGAATGCCTGCCTGACTTTGATCTATCTGGACATATATATATTCCCTAGCAGGTTGAGAGTCTTCTCTATCACTATTTCCTACATCATAAAGAATACTGTATTAGTTGAGGTAGGCTAACTACTGTAAGGAAGAACTCCAAAATCTCAGTAGCATAAGACAGTCTCGCTCACATCACAGTTCAGTGCTGATTAATAAGGAAATGGCAATTGGAGGTCATGCCTCAGTGATTGAGGCAGACAGGGACTCCCTTTGCTTGAACCTGGGACAAGCAAGAGAGTCTTGAGTATTAAAAAATAGTAATAGGAGAAAGTAGAGGGTGTGGAGGATTTCATGGAACATTTATCATGCGCCAGCTCTGAAAGTGGCAGGCATCGTTTGCTCCCACATTCCATGGCCAGAACTCAATTGCATGAACCCGCCTAATGGAAAGGGGGACTGGGGAATGTGGTCTGAATGCGGTCTGGCTCTCCACCCAGGAGGAAGTGGAAGAGGGGCCACGTGATGTCAGCCTTATATTAGTGCAGTTAACTTTGATCACTTGGTTCAAGTGGTACCTGTCAGGTTTCTCTGCTGTAAAGGTACTGTTTCCTCTCTTTGTAATTAATTAGAAAGGTAAATTATCTATTTCCCACCATCCCTCCCCATACATTCAGTTAACCATGGTGGAACAGCAATAAACACTGTAGTTGACATTTTCTATAGGAAGAAACAGATAATTGATAACTAGAAAGCATTTGTTCTTACCTTTACTTTTATAAAAACTTGCATTATTCTTTTGCTTCACTCACAAACGTCATCTCATTTCCTTCTCACTGTTATTCCTCTTGAGAAAGCAGAGAAGTATTCAAATCATATTAAGAACATGTTGGATCTGTTTGCTCTCCTGGCTCAGATTAGAGACTGTGAGGCTACTTGGTACAGTCCCCATTACTGAAAGTGTAGAACAGCATTAACAAAAAAGAGCTTCTTTATCAGTGATTATAAAGATTATGAAAGAAGATCTAGTAGCTCTGAAAGCATTGAGAAAATTATTTCTGAACCAACATAAACAGGGAAGGAGGAAATAGTATAGGAGCAATACTGTTTGGTTTCTTAACATGCAAATTATTATTACCTGGCTTATATCCTTCTATGCCTCCCTAAACTTCTTGGATACTTTCTATTTGTTTGTTTTTATGTTTATTCACTCCATTGTGTTAGTACAAATATCACTGCTGTAGAGAACTGGGACAATTAGTGAAAGTCTGATAATACTTATTGAAGATTTTAAATACTGAAATAAGAATAGAAGACTAGCAAATAAATAGAGGTTGTTTTTGCTTTACTTCTTATTTCAAAATAATTTTATACCTATAGAGAGTTGCAATGATAGGATTGAGATTTCTTGTACACCTTGCACCCAGCTTCCCTTAATGTTAGCATCTAACAACCATGGCACAATTATCAAAAGTCGGAAGTTGACACTGATATAATGCTATTAACCCAGCTATAGACTATTCGGATTTCATCAGTGTTTTCCATAACGTCCATTTTCTGTCCCAGCCTCTGAACCAGGCTCCTACATTGCATTTGATTGTCATGTCGCCTTAGTCTCCAGATCCAGATAATTTACCTTTCTAGCACCAGAATGCTACAGACTTCAGGAGAAAGCAAGCCTGGCCGATACCTTGATTTTGGTTTTCTGGCCTCAAAACCATGAGCCAGTACATTCCTGTTACTTAAGCCAACCGGTATGGAATTTATCACAGCATCCCTGGCAAACTAACACACACCTGGTGGAAAGAAGGGTCTTCATCAAGTCACTTGTTTGGCTCATCTGTAAAGTGAGATGGAGTTAGATCATTTCATCTATAACTTTCTATGGTTATTGGTTTTCTCCTCAAGAATTTTCTTTACAATCTTTTAATTCAAATATTGGTTTTCGTCCACACTGAATCTGAGGCTCAAATCATTGCTTGTGACCCCTGGGGGAAAAGACCTCTTTTGTTGACACCTGAATGTGGGCACAAATAAAAGCCAATATTACAAGAGTTGGAGCATGAAATGCCCTAGTTGTTTGCGTTCAGAAGAAACTGATAACCTGAAGGCAGACAAATAACTATTTGGGCCCTGAAACTCCTGACAGAAAACTTTCTGTACCCAGGTAACGCAAATACTTGTTATGAATGTCTGTGCAAATTGGCATGTTTGTTTAGAGTGTGCTTTTAAGATCATGGATTATGTCTGAAAATTGGGCCATAACATTTGGTGACTATGTTAAAGTTCTATTAAAATGTCAGTGGGAAAATTTTTTTTCTGTGTTTATTGGACAGTGATGTTAATATTGAAGGCCTGGTTGTATAAGCAGATATCTTTTTGGACATTAATGACTCATTTTCCATTTGCTTGTAAATCTGTTTCTCTGTAGGACTTTGTGTTCTTTTGAAAACATCCATCCACTATGTTGGTTTCTAGTTTTCAAGTGTAATTAATGATAAAGGCATTTCCTCCTCTGATATAATCAGGGTTACTCTTCATTTGAATGTGTCAGACAATACTGAATTTTGGCTAATTAGCTATTTTAGCATTTCATAGGTTTGCCCTATTGACACTTTATCAAACTTCAACTATGGCACAGATAACGAGACCTGGATTTCTTGGTTCTCCCCTGCCCATCAGTCTAATGCGGGCTCAGACCTCCTTGGCATTTTGTACTCAAAGGCCATTTATTTTGGTCCCATGCTGGTGAGTCCAGGTTTATCTTTTAAAAATCCTGTAAGTTTGGCTGGTTGAATTGTAGCCACTCCTATTTGTGAAGTGCATTTTTCTTTGTAGGAAACTTCCTTAACTTCTCTAATTTTCAGAAACATGCAAAGGGCAGTGCGGAATGAGTATGTCCTGGGTCGTCTATAGATGTGCTTCAGTGCCAGCTCCTAGTTTACCAGCCATGTGGCCACTGGCAATTCATTTAATCTTTGTGCCACCTGAAAAGTGAAGCTGGTGGCATCTACTTGGGAGAGGAATCTACCTCGGAGGGTTTTGCAGTTTTTGATGTAATAAACTTAAAATACTTGGGACATAGTAACCATTCTATACATCTGGTTACTTTAATCATAAGAAACACCCCTCTTCCTCGTGCATGCATTCTGTCCTCAATCACAAAGCTCTCCGTCTCTCTGTAATGACTTGAAGATCTCTTCATTTCAATTTGGATAAATAACTGGGAAGCTGAAAATAAAGTTTTCTTTATTCCAGAAGTGGCTGAAGACAATGAGATGTTTTGCTTCTTTTATGAAGCAGATTCTGTTAAGAGAAATACTTAAATACAAAGAAATTATAACAACAATTTACTTTTTCAGGCAAGAATTGAAATAGGAGAAAGTGGATTTTTAGTTTTTAAAAACTATTCTTTTTATCAGCTTTCACTTTATTTATTCATTTATTTATTTGGCATTTGTACTCTTTGGAGAAGATAAAACTGTTGTCTTACTCGGATAAAACAAAAAGGACATCTTTAAAGTTTTCTAGACAATAGTATGCACCTTCAGGTATTAAATCATGTTTTTCCTTGTCTGTGAATTGTCTATCTATATCCCTGGCATTAGCATATTTTTAAGTTCTCCAAGGCCAGAAAGACATTTATAAGAGAGTAAATCTCTGAAATTTGGGATTATCACCTTGAAAATTTGACCTATATTCAAGACAGGCATTTCTAAAATATTGGGGAAGCTAAATAAAATATTGGGGAAGCTAAAGAACTTCCTCTTTCAAAAACTACCTCCTACCCAGCGTCCCTCTTAACACTCTCCCATAGTGTTGATAGTAAAAGATTAAGGTGCTGGTTTTGGAGGTAGAATTTTTATCTGGAATCACAATTCACTTTCACTTTTATTTTCTAAGAGCAGCTTGAGAGATTCAGCTATAACAGAAGAAAAAGAATTATCACTTATCTGAATGGTCTAAAGGAAATAAAGAATGAAACAACGGATATTATCTTAGACAACTTTTCAATATAATACAATTTAAAATAATCCTGATAAAAATATGTGTTGTATGTGGACAATTTTTCTATCTTTATACATTGTCTGCATTACTGTTTCATCATTTAGATTAAGGTCCCCAAAATGCTATTTAATTTTGATAGCTTCTTTGTATACATCAATTGAATATGCCCCACATAGTACTTAATATGTCTATCACTATGCTCAAATCTGGAATTTAGAGAAAACTGAAATCTTATCCTCACTTTCTCAAATCACCAAAACTATTGGGATGAGCATTAGCAAAATTTTCTAAATGCAGCTCACATCGTCCCCTCAACGCTTAACTTGATACTTCTGGAATTTCCTTCCAGAAAATATTTGTTTTAATGACCCCAGTTGATAGAGAAAGTAACATACAGGAACTCTTGCAGTAAATCATTTGTAAATTTACACTACTGTATTTAACATTTGAAAAGAGGTAAATTTATACATACATACATATGCGTGTATTCAGATAATTTTCCAAGAAAACTTTTTTAAAAAGTGCATGTTTCTTTTCCCCAGTCTGGGAAAGTGGACAAATTTAAAACTGAGATTGTTTTTATGTGATCCTGTATTCTGATGTTTATTTAGTTTAAAGCTCTGTATATCCATATTCTTGATTTTAATAAATGCATTAATCACCTAATTGATTTGTGAGGAACATTGATACTTATGTGGATTAATTTTTTGTATACTCCCATCTTCTTCCTGTCCTTCTCATCCTTACCTTCCACCAATTCCTGGTTTTCCCTTAGTGTTAATTCATTGTAAAAAGCACCTAAAACTGTATTGGCTACAGGAAGGTCGAAGCACTTTCATATTTTGAAAGAATAGTATATACTATCTGATTCAGATGTATCCACTATTTACAATTTTTCCCTTAATGTTTCTGGTAAAGAGAGAAAGGGCCATCATTCTTTTAAATTGTTAATAAGAATAAGAGGTTTTTATATTTAAAGGTTTGGATTAATATAGTCATGGACTTTAACAACTGCTATTACTTTATTGAAGTTTCCCACTATTATTGCAGAGACATCTATTTCTCCCTTCAGTTTTGCGGGTGTGTCCCTCATATATCTTGGGGCACCCAGGTTAGTTGAATTAATATTTACTATAGTTATTTCTTCTTGGTGAATCGCCCCTTTTATTGATATATAATGACCTTCTTCTTCCCTTATAAACAGTTTTGTATTTAAAATCTATTTTGTCTGATATTAGCATCACTACTCCAGATCTTTTTTGGTTACTATTTGCATAGAATATCTTTTCCCATCCTTTCACTTTCAACTTGGTTGTGTCCTTATGTCCGAGATGAGTCTTTTGTAGATACCATATAGATGGCTCATATTTTTTTTATTCATTCTATCAGTCTGTTTCTTTCGATTGGGTAGTTCAAGCCATTAACATTCAATGTTATTACTGTAAAGGCATTACCTACTTCATCCATTTTGTCCTTTGGCTTTCCATTGTCATACCTTAACTATTGTTTTTACCCTTTAATTTACCTTTCTTAATAGTCTTCATTTCTATATTCTTCTCCAAGTCTCTCACCCTTGTTTTTTCTTGTCAGCAAACCTTTCCATGACAGTGTTTCTTTCAACCTCCACTTGCTGAGATTCAAAGCGGGCTCGGCTGGCCAGATTCATTGAAGAGAAACCACTCTCCTCCCTCCATCGCACCCTCCTTTTTCCCAGGGAAGAAGATGTCTGTTCCCTTCTCAGTTTGCTGTAGTGGGCCATGGGTTTTATCTAGGCTGCATGCTTTGAGGGTGGTGAATGGGTCCCCTTGCTGGCTGCCATGTGGGTTTAGTAACTCACGGTTGTCATTTTGGGTTCTTCATCTCTCTGTCCCTCTCCCTCCTGGGGGGTGTGCAGCACTGTCCTGGTCTGCTGATTTCCAATGCAGATCCCTTGGACAGCTTCTGGTCCCTTCTCCACTGTTTTTGTGAGAGAGCTGAGCCCTGCCTGCCTTCTCTGATACCATCATCCTGGAACCTCTCTGATATTACTTTAATATTTATAATAGAGAACATTATTGGGCAGTTATATGTCAGGCATTGTTTTAATAGATTACATGGATTAACTCATTTTTTTCATCACAGTAAATCCTGTTTGTTAAGTAATATTCTTATCCCCATTTTATAGATGATAATACTAAGGCACAGAGAGATCAAGTAACTTGCCCAGGGTCATGCAGTAAATGCTATAGCTAGGATTAAAATCCAGAAAGACTGGTTCTTAACCATTACTCTATATTGCTTCTTTAATTCAGCATTCTTTTCTGTAAAAATGCAGTTTGATTTGATGAATGCTTTTTATTTAAACCTCAGTGATATATTAGGTTAAATAGTATTTATTGAATGTCAACCTGAGGCTCAGTATTATTCTAAGCACTATTATCTTATTTTATAGGTTAAAATGACTATTCTAAAAATATATCAAGCTGGTCTTGGGCTAGGCAGCTGTGAAACTCATTCTTCTATATAATTCTCTTACATAAATTATCTTTTTATAGGTTTGGCTATTACAACTATATCCAAAATATTATATGATGGAGTGAGTTGTCCATTTCCCCACCTCTCTGCTCCACTTTGCCAAGTGTAGGTTTTTTTAAAAGCCTAGTCCAGTTCTTAATTTAATAAGAAAGCATGTTAATTATAAGACTTACACATGTCAATAATGATGATGATGAACATGATATTAAGATTTGTATGGACATCGTACCATTTTCCTATGTATGTTAGAGCCTCATGCCAAGTCTTCCACATAGTCTCAGTTAATATTTTGATCATTATCTGAATATTTGATCATTATATGAATGATGAAACTGAAAAACAAAGAAGAAACTCTTTGACATATTTGGCTATGTCTCGGCTTGCATCAGGTGTTTTTATAGCTAGTTTTGGGTCCTTTCCACACTAGCATTGCTTGACTGCAGTGAACCTAGAAGGTTTTCATGTGGAAGAAAAAAATGATTACATTCAAAATGGGCAATGGAAAAGGGAATTAAGTTAGACGATGAAAGTCAGATATAAAGAACACTTCTTTCTCT
>PVKH010016798.1:0-15617 GCA_004027955.1 Chaetophractus vellerosus
GAGTGCTGGCACAGCAAGATGACGCAACAAAAAGAGACACAGAGGAGAGACAATGAGAGATGCAGCAGACCAGGGAGCTGAGGAGGCGCAAGAGATTGAGCACCTCTCTCCACTCCAGAAGGTTCCAGGATCGATTCCCAGTCCCACCTAAAGAAGACCAGCAGACACAGAAGAACACAGCAGACAGCAAGGGCAAAAGCAATGGGGGGAGGGTGGGGAGAAATAAATAAATAAAAAATAAATAAAATAAAATATATAGTAATTAAAAAAAAACTTGTAGATCTGATAAATAAGTTTAGTAAAGTGACATGGTATAAGATCAACATCCCAAATCGGTAGCATTTCTGTATGATAATCATGCACAATCTGAGGAGGAAATAGAAAAAAATCCATTTACAGTAGCAACTAAAGAATCAAATATCTAGGACTCTCTTAACTAAGGATGTAAAGGACTTGTACACAGAAAACTATACAACATTGTTAAAGGAAACCAAAGATCTAAACAAATGGAAGAATATTCCATGTTCATAGATTGGAATACTAAATTATCATTAAGATGTCTATCTTACTCAGATAAGTTTACCAGTTTTAATGCAATCTCAACAAAAATTACAGCAGTATTTTTTACTGAATTGTAAAAGCCAATTATAAAATTTATATGGAAGGGCAGGGGGCTCCAAATAGCCAAAGATATATTGAAAAAGAAAAACAAAATTGGAGGACTCATGCTACCTGACTTTAAAGCATACTACAAAGCTACAGTGGTCAAAACTGCATGATATTGTCACCAGGATAGACATGATGACCAATGGAGTTGAATTGAGAGTTCTGATATAGACCCATGCATTTATGGGCAACTGATGTTCGACAAGGCCACTAAGTCTATTCAAAAGGACCTGAATAGCCACTTCAACAAATGGTGCTGGTTGAACTGTATATCCATATCCAAAAGAATGAGAGAGGATCACCAACTCACACCCTACATAAAAATGAACTCAAGATGGAAGAAAAACCTAAATATAAGAGCCAAGTCCATAAAACTCCTAGAAGATAATGTAGGGAACCATCTCTATATGGTCTTGTAGTATGAAATGGTTTCATAAACTTTATACTCAAAGCACAAGCAATGAAAGAAAAAATAGATAAATGAGACCTCACCAAAATTTAAAAATTTTTTACTTCAAAGAATTTTTCCAAGAAAGTGAAAAGGCAGCCTAATCAATAGTAGAAAATACTTGGGAAGTACTTATCTGATAAGGGTCAAATATCCAGCATATATAAAGAAATAAAACATCTTGGAAATAAAAAGCTAAACATCCTCTTTAAAACTGGGCAAGAAGTTTGAATAAACACTTTTTCAATTAAGAAATACAAATGGCTAAAAAGCACATAAAAAGATGCTCAATATCTCTAGCTGTTAGGGAAATGTAAATCAAAACTAAAATGAGATACCATCTTACCCCTTTTAGACTGGCTTCTATTAAAAAACAGAAGACAAGTGTTGGATAGGATGTGGAAGAATGGGAATACTCATCCACTGCTGGTGGGAAGGTAGAATGAAGCAGCCATTGTGAAGAGTGGTTTGGCAGTTCCTCAGGAAGCTAACTAAAGAATTGCCATATAATCCAGCAATCCTACTACTAAGTATATACCCAGAAGAACTGAAAGCAGGGACACATATTTATGGACACCAATATTCATAGCAGCATTATTCACTATTACCAAAAGTTGGAAGCAACCCAAGTGTCCATCAACAGATGAGTGGATAAACAAAATGTGGTATATACATTCAATGGAATATTACTCAGCTGTAAGAAGAGTTGAAGTATTGACACACATGATAACATGGATGGATCTTGAAGCTTATGTCAACAGAAGTAAGCCAGTCACTAAAGAACAAATATTGCATGACCTCACTGATATGACCTAAGCACATTGAGCAGACTCACAGAGATGGAGACTGGAAGGTAGGTTACCAGGAGACAGAAAGGTCTTATAGAGAGTTAGCTGATGTGCAATCTGGGCATAACCTATGATAAGGTGGAGGGGGTGGTTTGACAGTAGATGGGGTTGATGGTAGTGCAGTGTTGTGAATGGAGTTGTTGCTGGACTGTGAGGTTGAGCAGCGTTGGAAGGGTTGTTGGATTGTCCATGCAACTGGTGGGAGTCCTGGACAGAGGAACAGGTGACCTCTGGGGAGTGGAGGTCTGTGGTTGAAAATACAATTGTGGGGATGTTCTTTTAACAAAAATGGCAGGGGAGAGTCACTGGTGCAGGGTTTCATTGTTGGGGATATGTGTAAGAAAGGGTGCACCTGGGCATGCTTCTATGGAATATGAATGTGTTCACCTTGCCATAGGGTGTAATCTCAGTGGGTGGAGACCCACACAATAAACAAGAAAATATTAAACTCCCATCCTAGTTGAAGTAAGATAGTTGCCGATCTCTGCAAGGGTTCAGCCTTCTTCTCTCTCAGCTACAGGCTGGCATAGGGCTTGTTTCTTTCTGTCATCTCTCCCTGGGATTCCAGGATCAAAGTTCTCTCCTCTGTCATGACTAAGGAGCTCTCTTCTGCCCATGTGAGTGCCCATTTATTTCCGCCCACCAAGGGAGTAGGGACTCAATCCTGAGTCATATGCTACACATATGGTCAAATCAAAGTCCTAATATTAACAGGTAATTTAAGCAAGAAATACAAGCTGAAATCTAATGGATTCAAAAGGTTTTATACCCAGAGGAACAGACAAGTTTAAAAACTTAGCCTTTCTCTTTTTTGGGGTTCATGATTTATCTCAAACTGCCACAGGTGTGGTCTGTCCTGGGGCATGATTCTCTTCTGGTTCTGGACCTGTGAAACTTAGAACAAGTTATATGCTGATGAATGACCCATTGGAGAACTTATATTCTGGTTTGTGTATTTATTTCCATGTGAAAGTCTGTTTTATGCCCACCAAGGGGGTGGGGACTCAACCCTGCATGCCCTAATGACCTGGTCAAATAAAAGCCCTAATCTTGATTTAATGAATTAAAAGTGAAACCTCTGGATATAATATAATCCAATACACCCAGAGGAACAGACCAGTTTACAAACACAAACCAATATCTATTTTTGGAATTCATAAACTATTTCAAACTGCTACACTCCACCCTTTGAATTCCAAAAAGACATTGCAATATTCAAAAAACCTTAAATCAGTAACAATGCTAAGTACAAAATCATATCACAATCAGTTTAAAGAAATACAGCTTGTCTTGGGGCAAAGTCCTGTCTGGCTGTAGACTTCTTAAACTTACAAAACAATTTATTTTCTTCCAGTATACAAAGGGACAGACATAGGATAAACATTTGCATTATAATAAGGAGATTTCAGGAGGGAAACATGAGTAATGAATTTTTCCCTACAGTTCTGAAAACCTGCAGGGCATACTCCACTAGATTTCAAAGTCTGAGAGTCATTCTTAAGATGATAGCTTCTTCTCCTTGGGGCCTCATGGGTGCTCACTCTTTCCACAGGCTTGTCCAGTGGCCATTTTATTGGTTCTACCCTCATCAAGCATCTGGGTGGTGAACAAGTTCAAGACCTCACCTTCCAAGAACAGTGGGGTGATGGCCACACCTTCCCTAATCTCTGGGGTACAGTCTTACCCCCTTAGTAAAGTGTGGTGGCAGCAGCATTCTCCCTCATCTCTGGCATACAGGTCCAACCCTCTCAGAATAGTGAGTTTGTACCCTGAATTTCCCTAATCTCTATGGAAGAGGCTGACCCCTCTCAGAGCAATGGGGTGTCAACCTCACTTTCCCTGACCTATGGGGAACAGATCCATCTTCTCAGAGCACTAGAGTGTCGACCTCCCTCTCCCTAATCCTTGGGGAATGTGCTCCACCCTCTTGTTAGGCTGGGGAGGAAAAACTTTCCCTGCACATTGGACTGGAACATCCTCCCTTCTCAACTGCCAGGGCAAACTTACCTTCTATGTACACATGGGTAGGGCTCCTCTCTTGGTCCAAGGACATGTCTTAATTCCAGACCTCAGCTTCCATGGTTTTCCTCTTAAAGTTGTTTTCTCTTCCATCTTTCCCCTCTATGTCCTTTCAGTCCAGGCTGACAATGGTTTTGTTCATACCTCTGTCATAAAATGTTTATTGGTTTAGCATGAAGGAAGCAAGGGTCCAAACCATCAGAGAGTAAGACTTTCCACAAGACTTTCCAGGATAATTGAATTTTCAATCATGACTTACAAGTTCCAAGTTTAGTTGATTCCTCAAATTGGGCACTATTGTCTGATGGCTTAATTTCTAGGGGCTTGGAATTTCAGGAATCGTTTCTGGTTTCTTTGTGCCCAATAATTCAATTATCAGCTTATCTCTTTCACATAGCATTTTATTATAAAATGCAAGGAGAAGTCAAGCTGCATTCTCTGAGTTTACTTTGGAAAGTTCTTCAGTGAAATGCCCAGGCTCGCCATTTTCAAATCCTGCCTTCCATATATCATCCGGCATCAATCTTGATAAGTTCTCTGCAACTTTAAAACATGGATCACCTTTCCTCCAATTTCCAATAATATTTTCATCATTTACTTCTAAGGCCTCATCAAAAGTCTTTTTAGGATCCATATTCCTACTAACAGTTTCTTCAAAGTATTCTAGGCCTTTTCCATCAAGCATCTTACAATTCCTTCAAAAAATACCTTTTATGCATTTATAAACTGCTCCAGCATTTTGGTAATTGCAAAAGCATGATCCCATTTTCAGGTACCAAATTCTGTATTAGTCAGCCAAAAGGGTGCTGAAGCAAAGTATCAGAAATCTGTTGGTTTCTATAAAGGGTATTTATTTGGGGTAGAAGCTTACAGTTACAAGGCCCTAAAAAGTCCAACTCAAGGTACCATAGGAGGTACTTTCTCACCAAAGATGGTTGCCGATCTCTGTGAGGATTCAGCCTTCCTTCTTCCTCTTAAGGCTTTGTGGTCCAAGCTTCTTCTGATCTCAGATGTAGGCTGGCATAGGACTTGTTTCTTTCTGGACTCAGCTGCTCTGTACTCTTCACGAGGTCAGCTGTAAACTATCAAGTGAATGGCCCAACTGTCTCCAGGACCCCAACATCGAAGTTTTCTCCTCTTTGGAGCTCACTCTCCCTTCCTCTGTGTATCTTCATCTGTCTCTTCTTGAGTGAGTGGAGTGTCTGTTTATATAGCCTACCAAGGGGGCGGGTACTCAACCCTGGGTCGTGCCCTACTGATGTGGTAGAATCAAAGCCCTAATCTTAATTTAATCAAGTAAATGTAAAACCTTTGAATTTAATACAATTAAAGGGTATCATGCCCAGAGGAACAGACCATTTTACAAACATAATCCATATATTCTCTTGGAATTCATAAATAATACCAAACTGCTACACCCAATAATCCAGTCTAGCAATAAAAAAGAATGATGAAAAATTCAAATATGGTCCCCAAGTGCTAAACCAAATTAACTGGTTTTGTAACAAGTTATTAACAAGTAGTACAACCAGCTTAGCATTTTCTTCATGTAGTTTTGTTTCTATAATTTTCTTTACATAGTTCTCAGTACAATTAATTTTAATTTTGGTTTAAAGTCTACCTGAGAAAGACAGGGATTTACTGATAATTTGAGCCAAGTTAAAAGACATTTTTGTAATGGGGACTATCCAATTATAATTAAATTGGTTCCTTCTAAATTTTATCATTATTCCCTTTTGAAAGGTTGCCAAGAGTCTTCCATATGTCTGCAGGCTTACTATTATAGCCAGTTTGATAATTATTGCTAGTAAAATATAATCTTAAGCCATAAATTAATTTCTTCAACCGAATTTGACCTTCATTAATCCTTAAGCATATTATATATTCATGCCATTCCTTTTCCATATATTACTCTCATTTCTGCCTATTTAATGAACATCTTACAAGGTCCAGCATGAGTACCAAGCTTTCTTGATAGCTTCCCTCGCACCACAATCCCTAAAACTTGGCTGTTTGTTTTTTTCTTTTGTAACTTGAGCCTTTGCAATATTTTCAGTGGTAGATTATTAAGTTGCATAAAGGATTATCTACAGCTATATTATGCCTAGCACAAAAATTTGTGCAAAGATTTTGGTAAATAAATTTTGTTGAATTATTTAATGTTATATTTTAAACTTCTATTTGTTGCTTGACTTGCCTCAATACATATCTGTGTTGTTAAGGAAGATAAAAATTTTATAGAGGAAGAAATACTTTACAAGCTACTCTCTGAATCTGCAGGGCAAGGTACTTGAGGCAATTTCTAGAGATCTGGGCCATAATCATTCTATACTTGGGAAAATTTATTACCTTAGGTCACAAAAGGAAGAATAGTATACAATGTGTGGCATAACTATTTGAAAAACTATGTGGGAGTCATCATACTAATAAAAGTTTAGTCCTTGAAGGACATCATATTCTTCAAAGAAAAGGATCTTTCTGTCCTCCAAAACCATACCAAAAGCAAAATCATGAAATTCTATGCCAAAATGATTTTCTTAGGCTTTGTGATAAGCCAAGCAAACATTTTATTTCTGAGTATAATAAAGTCTAAAATTTCCAATTTTTGACACAATGTGCCATAATTTATTCAAGTAGCAAGTATGAGTTGGTGTCAAACTATAAAAATGAAAAGTAAAATGGTATGTTATGAAAATAATCAATTTAAATGAGATATTTTTGGCAGTGCCCTGCTTTTGGAATTCGTTTGGCAAGCTCTTCAGAATAACACTTATTTCCATTTCAGAAAAGCTGAACACTGACACTTTGGTTTTTATTTCATTGGTATGAAAACTATAGCCTGAACGTCATAGAATTGTTTTGTAAATCAGAAATATTTGAGCAAATTGTGACATTTTTTAAAAGTTTGCTCCTTGGAAATTCAGATATTATATGTCTGTTTCTGTAACATTTTCACTTGTGTTTATTTAAAGCCAGGGTTCCATAAGCTTGAATTAAAACTCAGAAAAGCATTATTCTTTTGGGAATGTGTTACTGTGGGTGTGATATATCTATAAAATAATACACAGTATAGATTGGACTTAGTAAGGGGTCTGCGGTTTTCACCTGACTGGCAAAGTGGTCCATGGAACAAAAAAGTTTAAGAACCTTCGATTTAAAGAATGATCCTCTTTGGAAACTCCCCCTTAAAAATTGCGTTTCTTATAGCTAATGTTCTTGTAATGAATACTTCTAAATATATTATAATGGTAAATGTTTTTGTTCTCTTTAACCTTATATTTATTTGGGAAAAGTTGAAATTATGCTAAGATAAAAAAAATAAAATATCATCTTATAGCTTTCAAAAATAGACTATGATCTATTTTTGTACCAGTAGGCAATAGGAAATCTAATATATTGCTATAGAAGTTAAAATAGGTACAACTACTTTGGAAACCAGGAACTTTCTACTAAAGCTAAACATACTCACATCCAACCTATGATCCATCATTTCCTCTCCTGAGAAAGTCTTGGACCCAAACCACACAGGTCCCCAAAGTGCATAATACTATATTAAAAGAAAGATACAGCAAAGCTGTTCATATCAGCATTATGCAAAACCTGAAAAAATACCCAATATCCATCAGTAGGAGAACAGATAAATAAATTATGATGTATTGGTATAATGGAATACCATACAGTGATGAGAATGGACAAGCTATTGCTAAATGCAACAATATAGCTAATTCACATAAACATCTTGTTCATCAAAAGAAAGCAGATGCAGGATTATTTATGTAAAGTTTAAAATCAGGAAAAACATTTATTGTTGTCTAAGTCAGGATAGTGATTAACTTTGGGCAATGTGGTGCCTGGGAAAGGATATGTTGGTGGGAGAAAGCAGAGTGAGTGCTTCTTTGATACTTAAAATTCTATTTCTTGATCCATGGTCTCTTTGTATAAGTGTGTTCCCTTTATGAAAGTTTATCTGCATTAAAACTTATTTGTGAACTTTTCTGTATATACATTATATTTTAATAAATATTTAAAATTTTTTTAAATCTATGGAAAAATTGTACCAGTAAATTATTTAATTATAAAGATCTATAGTTTCTGGTTGTTTTTCTTGCCTCCAAATTGCCCTGCAAAGACCCTTTAAAATTAATAATATATTTAAGTATGAATGCTAAATAATATTTTGTCTGTATTTTTCCCTTTACATGATTCCATTTTGCTCAATACGTCATGAATAGACTTAATGGTAAAGAACAATATCTGTAAAGGCATTTATTTTACAAATCATTTCCAGTAGAGGGAGCTTCCTTTTTTTGCTATAGGAAATTCTTCTTCAAGGGCTATCACTGAAAGTGAAAATTTTTAATTTTTCACATATAATTAAAGTTCTTCGTAGAATGATGGGTTACTCTAAACGTAATATGATAGAGCAAATGTTTATTCTACTTATGAAAGGAGAAAACAGCTTGACAAAGGAATATAAGCATTGTGTAAACTTCTACATTAAGTGTGTCTTTTTCAAGGGATAACAGGTTTGCTTTATTCATAAAAGGAATTTCTAATTAAAATTATTTACTGTTAATGAAGAGAGATTCTTATAATCCCAACAGTGTGTTTGAAATAACTCTTTGTGAATTTCAATAAAACTGACAAAAAAAACATGGAATCAACCAATGAAGATAATATACAAATGTGGTGAATTGCAACTGTACAAATTTGACTTCATTGATGAAAATGTTTTTGTTAATGACCTAAAAATTCCCAAATGTAAGTATCTATCAACTAAATTATTCTAATTTCTTTGAAAAACAAGACTTGTTTGATTTCCAGTATATTTTAATTTGCATATGTGTATTATCACTTAAGCTACTAATAAATAAATTATAGTAAACTTATATCCATAAGGCTTTCATAAATGCAAAAAGCACTATATACTTTGTCTTGGTCACTGCATAAAAATTCGTGACAATTATAAAATTACAAAAAGTTTACTAAATCAAATTAAAATATTTTAAATGAAAATACTCATATATAACCTCTTCAAAAAATCAATTTCAGAAATATAATAGAATTTCCAAGTAGTTCTTGTTAAATACAGACATATAAAAATAATATAACTTTCTGTAAGGTAGTTTTTATGATATACACCACGTTTTTTTTAAGATAACCCAAAGATGAAATATTGACATAGTAACATGGAAAAGAAAATTTACATACTATAAATAAAAATCAGTATACACAGAACTTAGTTAACTCTGATTATTTTACTTCAATCCTCTTGAAAAGCATTAGAGCTATAAAAATGGAAATCTTATGATAATTACATAGTAATAGTAAAATAAAATGTTTGCTGGTAGTTCTAATGTCTATATGAGCAGTACCTTGCTTTTATATATTGTTTGCTACAGAAGGTAGATTAACATCATCTCTTGCCTAGATTCTTTCTCCTCTTTTAATTAAGTTAGATAAAAAGTCTACCAAATATGACTGAAATGTTTAGAGAAAATTACATGTCATATAACAATTTTATTATTCAATAGAGTTATTTATAATATTTCTTTTTTCAAAATAATAATCTTGAAGGAACTCATCTAATGATTTATTTATGCTGTTGTCTTCATGTTTTACTTTTGCTAGACTCATTAGAGAATAGTACTTGAAAGTACTTTTTTTTATTCCTTTAAGTATCCCACTAAATATATCATCAATGTTCATAATTTCTCTGGTCAGTAAATATTGATATTCAATAATTCTGCCTTTGTTAAAGTTATTAAACTCTCATTTCTAATTACTAAGCATTTTGTAACTTTCACAAGACAGTAACACCCAGAATTTAGAATTAATTCACTTAGAAAAGGGAAATTCTGAATGTAATTTGAGAAGGAGAATCTACATTTCAGAGATAATTGTCTTTCTATGCTGCAAAGAACATAAGATGCCAATTCTGAAAACACACTAATCAGCGATATTATAGCAAATATGTCTGTTTTCAGAGAGCTAAATTTAAATAGAAAAGAATACGATTCAAGGTATACTTTCAACAGGTCTTAATTCAGAATTGCAAACCTTTAGGCTGTATCAATATCAAGTACTTGCAACGTTGTCGACGCACTTAATGAGTGCTCCAACTGTTAAATACAAGTGGACTCACCTGAGTAAGAGAGTCGCTTCCCAGAAGTAAAATCCCGACACTAACGTCCGGAAGTGTCTCACGTGGGCCATGATACGGAGAGGTAATCACGATCCTGAAATTAGTCGTATCCAAGGCATGGGGAACAGAAAGACTTCGCTAGAAATAAGCAATATATCCCTGCGTGGCGTTGCAGGAGACAAACGCCTGGAAAAACCTTCAGCACCTCGGACAGCTCACCGAAGACAGCAGAGCCCCACTTGCCCAAACACTTGAAATTGCTGCTATACTCCCACCCCTGAGCATTGACCAGAAAGGACATTCACGGGGTTACAAATGTGCAGGTAATTTATACAGTGAAACCAGCATACGGGGTGAGGTGAAGTGTCTGCCGTGCCTAGGTTTTGAGCAACAGTTCACTGACGCTCTAGCACTGAAGGAAGAATGCTTGCTTACTCAGACCCAGGACTGCAGCAAGAACAGCAGCAAGAGTGGGAATCAGGATGCTTCTCCACCTGTTCCCAGGGCAGCCCGCAGGAATCCCGCTCTCCACCTTCGGGTTAACACCCGCGGCAGCGCGGCAAAGGGAAGCGGGGGCGGGGCAGACATGCGGGCTTGCCTGCCAATCGCCACCACACAACGGGCTAGAGTGACAGATCCCGCATGCAGGTAGGCGGTGCTTAGCGTTTCACCCTTAAAGGAAAAGCACCGAGCAACTGGTGCAAAGCTTGGGAGACAACTGGAGGGAGTTGGGGGAACCAAGCCTCAGGGCTGAGAACTGGGAGGATCAGCAGCTCTGTGGATTAGGTCTCAGAACCACAGGAGGGACACTTCAGAGTTCCTTTCCAGGAAGTGACACAATTTAGTAACAATGGACAAAATTAGTCTTTCAGATGTGACTCTGTCTCTTTGATCTTACACCAAATTATGAGTCAACAGTAAACCCATTCGCCATGGCACCAGAGGAAAGGGAGAACCAGCTGTTTCTAGAATCCTCTCATAAGCCTGGCCACCGTCTGGCCTGGAAGCGTAATTAGCTGGAGTAAGTTGTTTCCTTCAGTAATAAGGGTTCTAAAAGAAGATGGGAAAACTTAACAGATGGGTACTAGAAGCACAAATGCTTCCTACCAGTTTTTCTTACCCCTGGTGGTTTCCAGATTTTATCATTAAGCTCCAGTTAGAAGAACTAGATTATATAGTACATCTTTTCTCCAATCATTTCTCTAGCCCTTTCTGTTTCTATCTCCCTCTCTCTCATGACCATTTACCTGGGGTCTTGGACTGGAAAACTGGACTATTATGTGTGTGTGTGTATGTGCTACCTTTCTAAAGCTAAAAATTAGTATTTCTACGTTAATGTTGCATTCTATTCTCCACCACAACCACCAAATATTTTAAAGGTGTTTTCTGTGTTTGGTAATTGCCTCTGGTTGTTTTTTTTTTTTTTTCTTTAGTAACTACTAATTGAATTCAGTGAAAATGTCTTCTTGGTGAATACATGTGTTTTAGTTTGCTAAGTTGCTCAAAGCAGATATCATGAAATGCATTAGCTTAAACAATGGGAATTCATTAGCTTACAAATTTACAGTTTTGAGGCTGAGAAAAGTGTCCAAATCAAGGCATCATCAGGTGATACTTTCTTCTCAAAGACAGGCTACTGCTGATTTTGAACTCCTCTTTCACATGGATAGGCTCTTGGCGGCTTCTGCTGGTCTCTACCTTCTCTTCTGGGTTTCCTTGCTTTCAGTTTCTTGCTTCCATGGCTTTCCCTCTTACCCTCTTTCTGTGTGTTTATACCATTTATAAAGAACTCCAATAAGAAGATTAAGACTCACCCTGGACCATGCATTAACTAAAGCAACCTATTCAAAATGTCCTATTTATAATTGGCTCACCCTCACAGAAAAGGATTAGCTTTAAGAACATGATTTTCTGGGGTACACACAGGTCAAAACCACCACTACATCTGGCCCTATATGTCAGAATTTCTTGACCATAACTACCATATTAATGCAAGAAAACCATTATAATGTAACAACCATATGGTTGTAAGTGAAAAGAAAACTTCATCTTAGTAATGCCCCAACCCTTAGAAATCTTACTTTTATGCTTGTACTTCTGGGAAGGTTTTTCCCATTGTGTGGATTTTCCTATCACAGGCTGCTTACCTATTTAAATACACAAAGATTTTAAACAAACAAAACCCAAACAACCAAAAGCTTAACTGGTGTCCTTTACTTCCCTCTCCCCACAGTTGAGCTCACCAAGGAAAAATAAAGTTTATACCCTGCTGATAACCATTCTTAAAAGAAGGAGCCAGAGTTTTTGTTTCTAAAGATTGAGTCATCTTTATGCCTCACTCAAAATAAGTTTCAGATTCATCACAGGAATTAACAGGTACTGTACCTTAAAGTAAGGAAATGGTTAGTACCTTGAGTTCAGAAAGAGGATATGTTATTTCAGGTTGGAGGTTTAACTCATTAGAAAAAGTAACTTGTACTTTTTCTACGTAGCACTTCAAGAAAAGAAAGAATCCCATGAGTGTGTGAATCCTAAGGGATTAAAGCATCCCTTAACCTAGGAATGCTCAATACAATGCAGTCTTGATTTTAGGGTACACAAAGCTTTCATTGATAAGCATGGAAAATGAAATAAATTATTATTATAAATGTCTTTCTCTAAATATTACTTAGACACTAAAAAAGTGATTTATCCTCCAAAATTCTTAATTCATGGACCCATCAATCCAAAGAGCTCTGTACTCTTTCACCAGTAAATCACTGGGTCTTTTATATCCAAACTCAAAGAGTTAAATTTTAGAATTTGGCTATTGCGAAAAACATTTCATAGGAATATCATCTGTTTTATGTAAATTTTAAATGACTTGGGTCCCCTTGATAATTTGAAGAAAGAACAGAAAATTACTGTTATGTTAAATAATGTCACTTTATGCCTAAATAGGCTTTGGGGATATGAAGGTATTCAACTAATGCTCGCTAAAGAAATGAATTAACAAATGAATTCTTGGGTATTTTTCCCACAAAAATCCTTTTCCAATATTGAATATTACACTCTTTCTCAGTGTGAGGAAGTTGTCATCACACACTGAATTGATGTTGGTGGTCAGCTATAGATTGGGGAGTCAAAACAACACTTCCAAAAAAATACCATTAAATTTTTTCTTCAAAACTCTGGCTTAATTTAAGAATGGTGAATACATTTCCTCATTTACATAATAATTACCTTAATTTATTAACTGCTTCCTACCTGTTACCAGGATGTACGTTGCCATTTTTATAAGACAGGTTTCTACCAAAGGTGGTCTTCAGATTTTTCTCTCTGTCCTCAGGTATTGGCTGGCAACATTACAAATTAAATAACAAAAATAGGTTGTTAGAGATATTTCCATATTACTCAAATGGGATAACTAAGATTGTTTTAAAATTAGATTATGGGCCATAGAAAATCGTATTTCCTAATGGCCATTTGTTGCTTACAGTCCTTCTATACCACTGGAACACTTTATTCATTCCAATAGGAAGGCTAACCAATATTATTGGCACAAAGTGCTTACAAGTGTATTTATCCCAACAAATCCTTCTTTATTTCAATTCTGAGATGTCAACCTGATAATCATAAAGGTAATTCCAGGTATGAAGGAAGGTTTATGAATCTCACTGCTACATTTCCAGAGTTGAAGAAAGTTCAGTAATTCTTAGTGTTATCACATTTTTTATACTCCTATTGATTGATCTCTCAGATATTATTATTTGCTTTATTAACACTGAGATTAGGACAGAAAAATCAGTCAGACTATGTGGACTATTACTGAACTTTACAATTTGGGCAATGGCTAACCACTTCTAATTTGAAGTCTAAATATTGTAATATATTGCTTTCTACATAGTATTAGTGATGCATATAATCATATCCAGGTCTCTTGTTAGAAACACGTTAAGAAGAAACATTTAAAAGTTTCTTATAATAACATAATAACTGGATAAATTTAGGCTGCATATACAATTGTCATAAAGTCAATAATATGCTGTAAAGTCAATATCTCATAGCTGTAGAAAAAAGTAGAAATCATGAATTTATAACGCTAGTAAATATTTTCTGCTTTTTTGCTGTTGTTTTGTTTTGTTTCATATAATAAATCTTATTTTGAAAAAGTTTTAGATTATAGAAAAGTGACAGTGAAAGTATAGGAATTTTCCATATACCCACCCTACGCCTCTCACATTTTACCCTATTATTAACATCTTACGTTAGTGTGATACATTTGTTACAATTGATGAACGCATATTGAAGCATTGTTACTAACAAAAGACTATAGTTTACATTATGGTTTATATTTTGCACCATACAGTTTTATAGGTTTTAACAAAATGTATAATGGCATTGGAATGCAGAACAATTTCAATGCCCTAAAAATGCCCTATATTCCACCTATTTATAATGCTAGTAAATATTTTCCCTTTTTGACTATTAATTTAGAATTTCTAAAATATCTACTTTAAAGGAATATTATCATCACCAACTTTTCTCCCAAATCTCTTGGATAATTTCTGTTTCTAATATTTTGTGCAGAACAGATATCATTTTAAAAATCCATTACCAAAATACATTAAATGCTTGAAAATATCTGTTTAAAAATGTAAGCACTTGGCTGAGATTGTACAAAAATAGAAAAAAATTGTAATAGGCCTAAACCAGTATGAAAGCATGAACCCATAAAGACAAATGAGTACTGAAGCTAAACGTTTCTCAAGAATAACCAGTCGATCCCTCTTGGATTATAGGTTCAGTTCTAACCAGATGCCAAAATAATTGGAGGCAAGGGCTAGAGCACAAGCAGAACCTAAAAGAACCATGTCTTTTAAAGCCAAAAATCCCAGGAATTTATGACTACAGGGAAAAACAATCCATATCCTAAAGGATTCTGTCAAGCTGTCAAGGGATGAACTAACACCTCTCCTCCCCCCCCCCCATCTTTCAACGTTAGCCCTGAATGGAGGCAGAAAAAAAAATCTCACTGAAGAGCCATTTGCCAAAAGTCCACTCACATACACCTGTGGCCACAAAATTGCCACACAACAAATCAGTATTTACCTGGAGCTGCAATAGTAGTATCCCTGAAACCTGGTAGAAGTGACTATAGATCGTCCCTGGAGAAATATATCTTTAGCCCTAGTCTGAAAGAATTCTAAGAAGGCATATGTTCAATATTAAAAAAAACACTAAACATAATAAACAAGCTACCATGTATCAGAGTCCAAAGAAACTAAAACTGAATTATAAATGCAAAGGTTGTATATTGGAATAAATGACTATAAAATATAAAACAAGTATATTTAATATCCTAAAAATAAAAATTTGGCTAGTATTATAAAATTGTTCAAATAGATCTGAAAAATAAGCAATAACATACTTAGAACCGGAAAATATAAATTAAAAATTCTTTGGACAGGGAAGTGGTTATGGCTCAAGTGATTGAGCTCCCACCTGGTTC